>JAQPZY010000321.1:0-111337 GCA_029931535.1 Margaritifera margaritifera | reverse complement strand
TTGAAGAAGTCTCGTCGTCGGGAATTTCTCTCCCTTCCATGACAGGAAGTTGCATATCGTAGCCTTCGATTTGATTAGCATTGTACTCCATAGTCTCTGCCAGGGACAGGTGTGTCCCAATCGTTGCCTCAAGATTTGTTGTCGTTTTGGCGTCTTATGATCATTATCATCCATCATAGATCATCATCATCATCATCATCATTATCATCACCAGTCTCTGCCAGGGACAGGCTTGTCCCAGTCTTCGCTCAGGATTTGTTGTCGTTTTGGCTTCTTTTCTCCATGGTCACTTCTGACATGGAGTTTTTCTTTGTTGTTATTGTTATTGTTGTAGTGGATATAGGTCCTCAACGCTTGAAGAAGTCTCGTCGTCAGGAATTTCTCTCCCTTCCATGAACAGGAAGTTGCATATCGAAGCCTTCGATTTGATTAGGATTGTACTCCACTAGTCTCTGCCAGGGACAGGCTTGTCCCAGTCGTCGCTCAGGATTTGTTGTCGTTTTGGCTTCTTATCATTATCATCCATCATAGATCATCATCATCATCATCCATCATCATCATCATCATCATCATCATCACCAGTCTCTGCCAGGGACAGGCTTGTCCCAGTCGTTGATCAGTATTTGTTCTTTTGGCTTCTTTTCTCCCTGGTCACTTCTGACATGGAGTTTTTCTTTGTTGTTATTATTGTTGTAGTAGAGATAGGTCCTCAATGCTGGAAGAAGTCTCATCATCAGGAATTTCTCTCCCTTCCATTGACAGGAAGTTGCATATCGAAGCCTTTGATTTGATTAGGATTGTACTCCACTAGTCTCTGCCAGGGACAGACTTGTCCCAGTCGTCGCTCAGGATTTGTTGTCGTTTTGGCTTCTTATCATCATTATCATCCATCTTAGATCATCCATCAATCATCATCATCATCCATCATCATCATCATCACCAACTCTGCCAGGGACATGGTTGTCCCCGTCGTCGCTCAGGATTTGTTGTCGTTTTGGTTTCTTTTCTCCATGGTCACTTCTGACATGGATTTTTTCCTTGTTATTGTTGTACTGGATATAGGTCCTCAACGCTTGAAGAAGTCTCGTCGTCGGGAATTTCTCTCCCTTCCATGAACAGGAAGTTGCATATCGTAGCCTTTGATTTGATTAGGATTGTACTCCACTAGTCTCTGCCAGGGACAGGCTTGTCCCAGTCTTTGCTCAGGATTTGTTGTCATTTTGGCTTCTTTTCTCCATGGTCACTTCTGACATGGAGTTTTTCTTTGTTGTTATTGTTATTGTTGTAGTGGATATAGGTCCTCAACGCTTGATGAAGTCTCGTTATCAGGAATTTCTCTCCCTTCC
This sequence comes from Margaritifera margaritifera, assembly GCA_029931535.1. NCBI lineage: Eukaryota > Metazoa > Mollusca > Bivalvia > Unionida > Margaritiferidae > Margaritifera > Margaritifera margaritifera. The sequence continues at coordinate 109,991 of JAQPZY010000321.1, read as the reverse complement.
ATGAACAGGAAGTTGCATATCGAAGCCTTCGATTTGATTAGGATTGTACTCCACTAGTCTCTGCCAGGGACAGGCTTGTCCCAGTCGTCGCTCAGGATTTGTTGTCGTTTTGGCTTCTTATCATCATTATCATCCATCATAGATCATCATCATCATCCATCATCATCATCATCATCATCATCACCGGTCTCAGCCAGGGACATGCTTGTCCCCGTCGTCGCTCAGGATTTGTTGTCGTTTTGGCTTCTTTTCTCCATGGTCACTTCTGACATGGTTTTTTTCCTTGTTATTGTTGTAGTGGAGATAGGTCCTCAATGCTGGATGAAGTCTCGTCTTCAGGAATTTCTCTCCCTTCCATTGACTGGAAGTTGCATATCGAAGTCTTTGATTTGATTAGGATTGTACTCCACTAGTCTCTGCCAGGGACAGGCTTGTCCCAGTCGTCGATCTGTTTTTGTTGTCCTTTTGGCTTCTTTTCTCCGTGGTCACTTTTGACATAGAGTTTTTCTTTGTTGTTATTGTTATTGTTGTAGTGGAGATAGTTCCTCAACGCTGGAAGAAGTCTCATCAGGAATTTCTCTCCCTTCCATTGACAGCAAGTTGCATATTGAAGCCTTTGATTTGATTAGGATTGTACTCCACTAGTCTCTGCCAGGGACAGGCTTGTCCCAGTCGTCGCTCAGGATTTGTTATCATTTTGTCTTCTTCTCATCATCATCATTATCATCAACATCCTCTTCCTCCTCATTCAGTGTCTCTAGTCATGAATGGACTTCATCATATATATATATATATGAGAGAGTCAGGTCAGGCATCACCTGCTACCGTAAGTAGAAGTAGACGGTACTACCTGCGTCTTGTCATCGAGATCGTCATCATCGAGATTGTCATCATCTAGATCGTCATCTTCGAGATCGACATCATCAGGATCATCGTCATCGAGATCGCTAATGTCATTATCATCTAGATCGTCATGATCCATGATCAGCATCATCATCTTCACCGGTCTCTGCCAGGGACAGGCTTGTCCCAGTCTTCGCTCTGGATTTGTTGTCGTTTTGGCTTCTTTTCTCCATGGTCACTTCTGACATGGAGTTTTTCTTTGTTGTTATTGTTATTGTTGTAGTGGATATAGGTCCTCAACGCTTGAAGAAGTCTCGTCTTCAGGAATTTCTCTCCCTTCCATGAACAGGAAGTTGCATATCGAAGCCTTTGATTTGATTAGGATTGTACTCCACTAGACTCTGCCAGGGACAGGCTTGTCCCAGTTGTCGCTCAGGATTTGTTGTCGTTTTGTCTTCTTATCATCATTATCATCCAGCATAGATCATCATCATCCATCATCATCATCATCATCAGCAGTCTCTGCCAGGGACAGGCTTGTCCCAGTTGTCGATCAGTATTTGTTGTCCTTTTGGCTTCTTTTCTCCCTGGTCACTTCTGACATGGAGTTTTTCTTTGTTGTTATTGTTATTGTTGTCGGGGTGATAGGTCCTCAACGCTTGAAAAAGTCTCGTCATCAGGAATTTCTCTCCCTTCCATTGACAGGAAGTTGCATATCGAAGCCTTCGATTTGATTAGGATTGTACTCCACTAGTCTATGCCAGGGACAGGCTTGTCCCAGTCGTCTCTCAGTATTTGTTGTCCTTTTGGCTTCTTTTCTCCCTGGTCACTTCTGACATGGAGTTTTTCTTTGTTGTTATTGTTATTGTTGTAGTGGATATAGGTCCTCAACGCTTGATGAAGTCTCGTCGTGAGGAATTTCTCTCCCTTCCATGAACAAGAAGTTGCATATCGAAGCCTTCAATTTGATTAGGATTGTACTCCACTAGACTCTGCCAGGGACAGGCTTGTCCCAGTCGTCGCTCAGGATTTGTTGTCGTTTTATCTTCTTATCATCATTATCATCCATCATAGATCATCATCATCCATCATCATCATCATCATCATCATCATCATCATCATCACCAGTCTCTGCCAGGGACAGGCTTGTCCCAGACTTCGCTCAGGATTTGTTGTCGTTTTGGCTTCTTTTCTCCATGGTCACTTCTGAAATGGAATTTTTCCTTGTTTTTATTGTTATTGTTTTAGTGGATATAGCTCCTCAACGCTTGTAGAAGTCTTCTCATCAATAATTTCTCTCCCTTCCATGAACAGGAAGTTGCATATCGAAGCCTTCCATTTGATTAGGATTGTACTCCACTAGTCTCTGCCAGGGACAGGCTTGTCCCAGTCGTCGCTCAAGATTTGTTGTCATTTTGGCTTCTTATCATCATTATCATCCATCATAGATCATCATCATCGTTCATCATCATCATTATCATCACCAGTCTCTGCCAGGGACAGGCTTGTCCCAGTCGTCGATCTGTTTTTTTTGTCCTTTTGGCTTCTTTTCTCCATGGTCACTTTTGACATGGAGGTTTTCTTTGTTGTTATTGTTATTGTTGTAGTGGAGATAGGTCCTCAACACTGGAAGAAGTCTCATCAGGAATTTCTCTCCCTTCCATTGACAGCAAGTTGCATATCGAAGCCTTTGATTTGATTAGGATTGTACTCCAGTAGTCTCTGCCAGGGACATGCTTGTCCCAGTCGTCTCTCAAGATTTGTTATCATTTTGTCTTCTTATCATCATCATCATTATCATCAACATCCTCTTCCTCCTCGTTCAGTGTCTCTAGTCATGAATGGAGTTCATCATATATATATATATATATATATATATATATATATATATATATATATATATATATATATATATATGAGAGAGTCAGGTCAGGCATCGCCTGCTACCGTAAGTAGAAGTAGACGGTACTACCTGCGACTTGTCATCGAGATCGTCATCATCGAGATTGTCATCATATAGATCGTCATCATCTAGATCGTCACCTTCGAGATCGACATCATCAGAATCATCGTCAGCAAGATTGCTAATGTCATTATCATCTAGATCGTCATCATCCATGATCAGCATCATCATCTTCACCGGTCTCTGCCAGGGACAGGCTTGTCCCAGTCTTCGCTCTGGATTTGTTGTCGTTTTGGCTTCTTTTCTCCATGGTCACTTCTGACATGGAGTTTATCTTTGTTGTTATTGTTATTGTTGTAGTGGATATAGGTCCTCAACGCTTGAAGAAGTCTCGTCTTCAGAAATTTCTCTCCCTTCCATGAACAGGAAGTTGCATATCGAAGCCTTCGATTTGATTAGGATTGTACTCCACTAGTCTCTGCCAGGGACAGGCTTGTCCCAGTCGTCGCTCAGCATTTGTTGTTGTTTTGGCTTCTTATCATTATCATCCATCATAGATCATCATCATCATCCATCATCATCATCATCATCATCATCATCATCATCATCATCATCACCAGTCTCTGCCAGGGACAGGCTTGTCCCAGTCGTTGATCAGTATTTGTTGTCCTTTTGGCTTCTTTTCTCCCTGGTCACCTCTGACATGAAGTTTTTCTTTGTTGTTATTATTGTTGTAGTAGAGATAGGTCCTCAATGCTGGAAGAAGTCTCATCATCAGGAATTTCTCTCCCTTCCATTGACAGGAAGTTGCATATCGAAGCCTTTGATTTGATTAGGATTGTACTCCACTAGTCTCTGCCAGGGACAGACTTGTCCCAGTCGTCGCTCAGGATTTGTTGTCTTTTTGGCTTCTTATCATCATTATCATTGATCGTGGATCATCCATCAATCATCATCATCATCCATCATCATCATCATCACCGGTCTCTGCCAGGGACATGGTTGTCCCCGTCGTCGCTCAGGATTTGTTGTCGTTCTGGCTTCTTTTCTCCATGGTCACTTCTGACATGGATTTTTTCCTTGTTATTGTTGTACTGGATATAGGTCCTCAACTCTTGAAGAAGTCTCGTCGTCGGGAATTTCTCTCCCTTCCATGAACAGGAAGTTGCATATCGTAGCCTTCGATTTGATTAGCATTGTACTCCAATAGTCTCTGCCAGGGACAGGCTTGTCCCAATCGTTGCTCAAGATTTGTTGTCGTTTTGGCGTCTTATGATCATTATCATCCATCGTAGATCATCATCATTGTTCATCATCATCATTATCATCACCAGTCTCTGCCAGGGACAGGCTTGTTCCAGTCGTCGATCAGTTTTTTTTGTCCTTTTGGCTTCTTTTCTCCATGGTCACTTCTGACATGGAGTTTTTCCTTGTTTTTATTGTTATTGTTGTAGTGGATATAGGTCCTCAACGCTTGATGAAGTCTCGTTGTCAGGAATTTCTCTCCCTTCCATGAACAGGAAGTTGCATATTGAAGCCTTCGATTTGATTAGGATTGTACTCCACTAGTCTCTGCCAGGGACAGGCTTGTCCCAGTCGTCGCTCAGGATTTGTTGTCGTTTTGGCTTCTTATCATCATTATCATCCATCATAGATCATCATCATGATCCATCATCATCATCATCATCATCATCACCAGTCTCTGCCAGGGACAGGCTTGTCCCAGCCGTCGATCAGTATTTGTTGTCATTTTGGCTTCTTTTCTCCATGGTCACTTCTGACATGGAGTTTTTCTTTGTTGTTATTGTTATTGTTGTAGTGGATATAGGTCCTCAACGCTTGAAGAAGTCTCGTCTTCAGGAATTTCTCTCCCTTCCATGAACAGAAAGTTGCATATCGAAGCCTTTGATTTGATTAGGATTGTACTCCACTAGACTCTGCCAGGGACAGGCTTGTCCCAGTTGTCTCTCAGGATTTGTTGTCGTTTTGTCTTCTTATCATCATTATCATCCGGCATAGATCATCATCATCCATCATCATCATCATCATCAGCAGTCTCTGCCAGGGACAGGCTTGTCCCAGTTGTCAATCAGTATTTGTTGTCCTTTTGGCTTCTTTTCTCCCTGGTCACTTCTGACATGGAGTTTTTCTTTGTTTTTATTGTTTTTGTTGTAGTGGAGATAGGTCCTCAACGCTGGAAGAAGTCTCGTCATCAGGAATTTCTCTCCCTTCCATTGACAGGAAGTTGCATATCGAAGCCTTTGATTTGATTAGGATTGTACTCCACTAGTCTCTGCCAGGGACAGGCTTGTCCCAGTCGTCACTCAGGATTTTTTGTCGTTTTGACCTCTTTTCTCCATGGTCACTTCTGACATGAGTTTTTCTTTGTTGTTATTGTTATTGTTGTAGTGGATATAGGTCCTCAACGCTTGAAGAAGTCTCGTCGTCAGGAATTTCTCTCCCTTCCATGAACAGGAAGTTGCATATCGAAGCCTTCAATTTGATTAGGATTGTACTCCACTAGACTCTGCCAGGGACAGGCTTGTCCCAGTCGTCGCTCAGGATTTGTTGTCGTTTTATCTTCTTATCATCATTATCATCCAGCATAGATCATCATCATCCATCATCATCATCATCATCATCATCATCACCAGTCTCTGCCAGGGACAGGCTTGTCCCAGTCTTCGCTCAGGATTTGTTGTCGTTTTGGCTTCTTTTCTCCATGGTCACTTCTGAAATGGAGTTTTTCTTTGTTGTTATTGTTATTGTTTTAGTGGATATAGGTCCTCAACGCTTGTAGAAGTCTCGTCATCAGGAATTTCTCTCCCTTCCATGAACAGGAAGTTGCATATCGAAGCCTTCGATTTGATTAGGATTGTACTCCAATAGTCTCTGCCAGGGACAGGCTTGTCCCAATCGTTGCTCAAGATTTGTTGTCGTTTTGGCATCTTATGATCATTATCATCCATCGTAGATCATCATCATTGTTCATCATCATCATTATCATCACCAGTCTCTGCCAGGGACAGGCTTGTTCCAGTCGTCGATCAGTTTTTTTTGTCCTTTTGGCTTGTTTTCTCCATGGTCACTTCTGACATGGAGTTTTTCCTTGTTTTTATTGTTATTGTTGTAGTGGATATAGGTCCTCAACGCTTGATGAAGTCTCGTTGTCAGGAATTTCTCTCCCTTCCATGAACAGGAAGTTGCATATCTAAGCCTTCGATTTGATTAGGATTGTACTCCACTAGTCTCTGCCAGGGACAGGCTTGTCCCAGTCGTCGCTCAGGATTTGTTGTCGTTTTGGCTTCTTATCATCATTATCATCCATCATAGATCATCATCATCATCCATCATCATCATCATCATCATCATCACCAGTCTCTGCCAGGGACAGGCTTGTCCTAGCCGTCGATCAGTATTTGTTGTCCTTTTGGCTTCTTTTCTCCCTGGTCACTTCTGACATGGAGTTTTTCTTTGTTGTTATTGTTATTGTTGTAGTGGAGATAGGTCCTCAACGCTGGAAGAAGTCTCATCATCAGGAATTTCTCTCCCTTCCATTGACAGGAAGTTGCATATCGAAGCCTTTGATTTGATTAGGATTGTACTCCACTAGTCTCTGCCAGGGACAGGCTTGTCCCAGTCGTCGCTCAGGATTTGTTGTCGTTTTGGCTTCTTATCATCATTATCATCCATCATAGATCATCCATCAATCATTATCATCATCCATCATCATCATTATCACCGGTCTCTGCCAGGGACATGCTTGTCCCAGTCGTCGCTCAGGATTTGTTGTCGTTTTGGCTTCTTTTCTCCATGGTCACTTCTGACATGGAGTTTTTCCTTGTTATTGTTGTAGTGGAGATTGGTCCTCAATGCTGAAAGAAGTCTCATCATCAGGAATTTCTCTCCCTTCCATTGACAGGAAGTTGCATATCGAAGTCTTTGATTTGATTAGGATTGTACTCCACTAGTCTCTGCCAGGGACAGGCTTGTCCCAGTCGTCGATCTGTTTTTGTTGTCCTTTTGGCTTCTTTTCTCCGTGGTCACTTTTGACATAGAGTTTTTCTTTGTTGTTATTGTTATTGTTGTAGTGGAGATAGTTCCTCAACGCTGGAAGAAGTCTCATCAGGAATTTGTCTCCCTTCCATTGACAGCAAGTTGAATATCGAAGCCTTTGATTAGATTAGGATTGTACTCCACTAGTCTCTGCCAGGGACAGGCTTGTCCCAGTCGTCGCTCAGGATTTGTTATCATTTTGTCTTCTTATCATCATCATCATTATCATCAACATCCTCTTCCTCCTCGTTCAGTGTCTCTAGTCATGAATGGACTTCATCATATATATATATATATATATATGAGAGAGTCAGGTCAGGCATATCCTGCTACCGTAAGTAGAAGTAGACGGTACTACCTGTGACTTGTCATCGAGATCGTCATCATCGAGATTGTCATCATCTAGATCGTCATCTTCGCGATCGACATCATCAGGATCATCGTCATCGAGATTGCTAATGTCATTATCATCTGGATCATCATCATCCATGATCAGCATCATCATCTTCACCGGTCTCTGCCAGGGACAGGCTTGTCCCAGTCTTCGCTCTGGATTTGTTGTCGTTTTGGCTTCTTTTCTCCATGGTCACTTCTGACATGGAGTTTTTCTTTGTTGTTATTGTTATTGTTGTAGTGGATATAGGTCCTCAATGCTTGAAGAAGTCTCGTCTTCAGGAATTTCTCTCCCTTCCATGAACAGGAAGTTGCATATCGAAGCCTTTGATTTGATTAGGATTGTACTCCGTTAGACTCTGCCAGGGACAGGCTTGTCCCAGTTGTCGCTCTGGATTTGTTGTCGTTTTATCTTCTTATCATCATTATCATCCATCATAGATCATCATCATCCATCATCATCATCATCATCACCAGTCTCTGCCAGGGACAGGCTTGTCCCAGTTGTCTATCAGTATTTGTTGTCCTTTTGGCTTCTTTTCTCCCTGGTCACTTCTGACATGGAGTTTTTCTTTGTTGTTATTGTTATTGTTGTAGTGGAGATAGGTCCTCAACGCTGGAAGAAGTCTCGTCATCAGGAATTTCTCTCCCTTCCATTGACTGGAAGTTGCATATCGAAGCCTTTGATTTGATTAGGATTGTACTCCACTAGTCTATGCCAGGGACAGGCTTGTCCCAGTCGTCGCTCAGGATTTGTTGTCATTTTGTCTTCTTATCATCATCATCATCATCATCAGCATCCTCTTCATCCTCGTTCAGTGTCTCTGGTCATGAATAGACTTCATCATATATATATATATATATGAGAGAGTCAGGTCAGGCATCACCTGATACCGTATGTTGAAGTCGACGGTACTACCTGCGACTTGTCATCGAGATCGTCATCATCGAGATTGTCATCATATAGATCGTCATCATCTAGATCGTCCTCTTCGAGATCGACATCATCAGGATCATCGTCATCGAGATTGCTAATGTCATTATCATCTAGATCGTCATCATCCATCATCAGCATCATCATCTTCACCGGTCTCTGCCAGGGACAGGCTCTTCCCAGTCTTCGCTCGGGATCTGTTGTCGTTTTGGCTTCTTTTCTCCATGGTCACTTCTGACATGGAGTTTTTCTTTGTTGTTATTGTTATTGTTGTAGTGGATATAGGTCCTCAACGCTTGAAGAAGTCTCGTCGTCAGGAATTTCTCTCCCTTCCATGAACAGGAAGTTGCATATCGAAGCCTTCAATTTGATTAGGATTGTACTCCACTAGTCTCTGCCAGGGACAGGCTTGTCCCAGTCGTCGCTCAGGATTTGTTGTCGTTTTGGCTTGTTATCATCATTATCATCCATCATAGATCATCATCATCATCCATCATCATCATCATCATCATCATCATTATCATCACCAGTCTCTGCCAGGGACAGGCTTGTCCCAGTCTTCGCTCAGGATTTGTTGTCGTTTTGGCTTCTTTTCTCCATGGTCACTTCTGACATGGAGTTTTTCTTTGTTGTTATTGTTTTAGTGGATATAGGTCCTCAACGCTTGAAGAAGTCTCGTCGTCAGGAATTTCTCTCCCTTCCATGAACAGGAAGTTGCATATCGAAGCCTTCGATTTGATTAGGATTGTACTCCACTAGTCTCTGCCAGGGACAGGCTTGTCCCAGTCGTCGCTCAGGATTTGTTGTCGTTTTGGCTTCTTATCATCATTATCATCCATCATAGATCTTCATCATCATCCATCATCATCATCATCATCATCATCACCAGTCTCTGCCAGGCACAGGCTTGTCCCAGTCGTCAATCAGTATTTGTTGTCCTTTTGGTTTCTGTTCTCCGTGGTCACTTCTGACATGGAGTTTTTCTTTGTTGTTATTGTTATTGTTGTTGTGGAGATAGGTCCTCAACGCTGGAAGAAGTCTCGTCATCAGGAATTTCTCTCCCTTCCATTGACAGCAAGTTGCTTATCGAAGCCTTTGATTTGATTAGGATTGTACTCCACTAGTCTCTGCCAAGGACAGGCTTGTCCCAGTCGTCGCTCAGGATTTGTTGTCATTTTGTCTTGTTATCATCATCATCATCATCAAACTCTTCCTCCTCATTCAGTGTCTCTAGTCGTCAATGGCTTTCATCATATTTATATATGAGAGAGTCAGGTCAGGCATCGCCTTGTACCGTAAGTAGAAGTAGACGGTACTAACTGCGACTTGTCATCGAGATCGTCATCATCGAGATTGTCATCATATAGATCGTCATCATCTAGATCGTCATCTTCGAGATCGACATCATCAGGATCATGGTCATCGAGATTGCTAATGTCATTATCATCGAGATTGTCATCATCCATGATCAGCATCATCATCCTCACCGGTCTCTGCCAGGGACAGGCTTGTCGCAGTCTTCGTTCAGGATATGTTGTCGTTTTGGCTTCTTTTCTCCATGGTCACTTCTGACATGGAGTTTTTCTTTGTTGTTATTGTTATCGTTGTAGTGGATATAGGTCCTCAACGCTTGAAGAAGTCTCGTCGTCGGGAATTTCTCTCCCTTCCATGAACAGGAAGTTGCATATCGAAGCCTTCGATTTGATTAGGATTGTACTCCACTAGTCTCTGCCAGGGACAGACTTGTCCCAGTCGTCGCTCAGGAATTGTTGTCGTTTTGGCTTCTTATCATCATTATCATCCATCATAGATTATCATCATCATCCATCATCATCATCATCATCATCATCACCAGTCTCTGCCAGGGACAGGCTTGCCCCAGTCATCGATCAGTATTTGTTGTCCTTTTGGCTTCTTTTCTCCGTGGTCACTTCTGACATGGAGTTTTTCTTTGTTGTTATTGTTATTGTTGTAGTGGAGATAGATCCTCAATGCTGGAAGAAGTCTCGTCATCTGGAATTTCTCTCCCTTCCATTGACAGGAAGTTGAATATCGAAGCCTTTGATTTGATTAGGATTGTACTCTAGTCTCTGCCAGGGACAGGCTTGTCCCAGTCGTCGCTCAGGATTTGTTGTCGTTTTGGCTTCTTATCATCATTATCATCCAGCATAGATCATCCATCAATCATCATCACCAGTCTCTACCAGGGACAGGCTTGTCCCAGTTGTCGGTCAGTATTTGTTGTCCTTTTGGCTTTTTTTCTCTCTGGTCACTTCTGACATGGAGTTTTTCTTTGTTGTTATTGTTATTGTTGTTGTGGAGATAGGTCCTCAACGCTGGAAGAAGTCTCGTCATCAGGAATTTCTCTCCCTTCCATTGACAGGAAGTTGCATATCGAAGCCTTTGATTTGATTAGGATTGTACTCCACTAGTCTCTGCCAGGGACAGGCTTGTCCCAGTCGTCGCTCAGGATTTGTTGTCATTTTGTCTTATCATCATCATCATCATCAACATCCTCTTCCTCCTCGTTCAGTGTCTCTAGTCATGAATAGACTTCATCATCTATATATATTAGAGAGTCAGGTCAGTCATCGCCTGCTACCGTAAGTAGAAGTAGACGGTACTACCTGCGACTTGTCATCGAGATTGTCATCATCGATATTGTCATCATATAGATCGACATCATCAGGATCATCGTCATCGAGATTGTTAATGTCATTATCATCAAGATCATCATCGATATCGTCATCATCCATCATCAGCATCATCATCTTCACCGGTCTCTGCCAGGGACAGGCTTGTCCCAGTCTTCGCTCAGGATTTGTTGTCGTTTTGGCTTCTTTTCTCCATGGTCACTTCTGACATGGAGTTTTTCTTTGTTGTTATTGTTATTGTTGTAGTGGATATAGGTCCTCAACGCTTGAAGAAGTCTCGTCATCAGGAATTTCTCTCCCTTCCATGAACAGGAAGTTGCATATCGAAGCCTTCGATTTGATTAGGATTGTACTCCACTAGTCTCTGCCAGGGACAGGCTTGTCCCAGTCGTCGCTCAGGATTTGTTGTCGTTTTGGCTTCTTATCATCATTATCATCCATCATAGATCATCATCATCATCATCATCATCATCATCATCACCAGTCTCTGCCAGGAACAGGCCTGTCATAGTCGTCAATCAGTATTTGTTGTCCTTTTGGCTTCTGTTCTCCGTGGTCACTTCTGACATGGAGTTTTTCTTTGTTGTTATTGTTATTGTTGTAGTGGATATAGGTCCTCAACGCTGGAAGATGTCTCGTCATCTGGAATTTCTCTCCCTTCCATTGACAGGAAGTTGCATATCGAAGCCTTTGATTTGATTAGGATTGTACTCCACTAGTCTCTGCCAGGGACAGGCTTGTCCCAGTTTTCGCTCAGTATTTCTTGTCGTTTTGGCTTCTTATTGTCATCATCATTTAGATCATCATCATCGTCGTCGTCGTCGTCATCCATGATCAGTCATCATCATCGTCATCATCATCATCGAGTCAGGTCAGACATCGCCTGCTGCCGTAAGGAGACGGTACTACCTGCGACTGTCATTATTATCATCATCATCATTTAGATCATAATTATTATCGAGATCATCTTCATCATCGAGATCATCATCGTCATCGTCGTCATCATCATCATTGAGTCAGCTCAGGCATTGCCTGCTACCGTAAGTAGATGGTACTACATGCGACTGTCATCAGCATCTTCATCATCATCATCATCTTCATCATCATCAGTGGCAGCATCAGCATCTTCGTCGAGATCGTCAATTCTTTCTCCATGGTCACTTCTGACATGGAGTTTTTTTTCTACCTATAGTTTTACTTGAGCATCATCCATCATCATCATCATTTAGATCATCATCATCATCGAGATCATCTTCATCATCGAGATCATCATCGAGTCGGGTCAGGCATTGCCTGCTACCGTACGTAGACGGTACTACCTGAGACTGTCATCATCATCTTCATCTTAATCATCATCATCATCATCATCTTCGTCGAGATCGTTTATTTTTTCTCCATGATCACTTCTGACATGGAGTTTTTTTTTACCTATTGTTCTAATTGAACATCATCCATCACCATCATTATCATCGTCATCATCGTCATCATCATCATCATTTAGATCATCATCATCAGTCATCGTCATCATCATCAAGTCAGGTCAGACATTGCCTGCTGCCGTAAGTAGACGTTACTACCTTCGACTGTCATCATCATCATCTTCATCTTCATCTTTGAAATCATCATCTTCATCAGGAGCATCATCATCTTCGTCGAGATCGTCAATTTTTTCTCCATGGTCACTTCTGACTTGGAGTTTTTTTTCTGCCTATAATTCTACTTGAAGATCATCCATCATCATCATGATCCTCCTCCATCATCATCATCATCGAGATCATCATCTTCATCTTCTTCATCATCATCATCAGCAGCATCATTATTTTCGTCGAGATCGTCAATTTTTTCTCCATGGTCATTTCTGACATGGAGTGTTTTTTCTACCTAAAGTTCTACTTGAACATCATCCATCATCATCATGATCCTCCTCCATCATCATCATCATCATCATTTAGATCATCTTCATCTTCGAGATCATCATCATCATCCATCATCATTATCATCCATCATCAGTCCACATCATCATCATCGAGTCATGTCAGGCATTGCCTGCTACCATAAGTAGACGGTACTACCTGCGACTGTCATCATCTTCATCTTCGTCACCATCATCTTCATCTTCATCAGCATCATCACCTTCGTCGAGATCGTAAATTTTTTCTCCATGGTCACTTCTGACATGGAGTTTTTTTCTACCTATAGTTCTATTTGAACATCATCCATGATCTTCCTCCATCATCATGATCATCATCGTCATCATTTAGATCATCATCATCATCGAGATCATCATCAGTCATCATCATCATCGTCGTCATCATCATCGAGTCAGGTCAGGCATTGCCTGCTACCGTAAATAGACGGTACTACCTGCGACTGTCATCTTCATCTTCATCATCATCTTCATCAGCAGCAGCATCAGCATCTTCGTCGAGATCGTCAATTTTTTCTCCATGGTCACTTCTGACATGGATTTTTTTTTCTACCTATTGTTCTACTTGAACATCATCCATCATCATCATCATCATTTAGATCATCATCATCATCGAGATCATCATCATCGATATCATCATCATCCATCATCATCATCGAGTCTGTTCATCATAATCTTCGTCGAGATCGTCAATTTTTTCTCCATGATCACTTCTGACTTGGAGTTTTTTTTCTGCCTATAATTCTACTTGAACATCATCCATCATCATCATGATCCTCCTCCATCATCATCATCATCATCATCATCATCGAGATCATCATCTTCATCTTCTTCATCATCATCATCATCATCAGCAGCAGCAGCATTATTTTCGTCGAGATCGTCAATTTTTTCTCCATGGTCACTTCTGACATGGAGTTTTTTTTCTACCTAAAGTTCTACTTGAACATCATCCATCATCATCATGATCCTCCTCCATCATCATCATCATCATCATTTAGATCATCTTCATCTTCGAGATCATCATCATCATCCATCATCAGTCCACATCATCATCATCGTCATCACCATCATCCATCATCAGTCAACATCATCGAGTCAGGTCAGGCATTGCCTGCCACCGTAAGTAGACGGTACTACCTGCGACTGTCATCATCATCATCTTCATCATCATCATCAGCAGCAGCATCATCTTCGTCGAGATCGTCAATTTTTTCTCCATGGTTTCTTCTGACATGGAGTTTTTTTTCTATCTATAGTTCTACTTGAACATCATCATCATCATCATTTAGATCATCATCGTCGTCATCATCATCATCAGTCGTCATCATCATCATCATCGAGTCAGGTCATCCATTGGCTGCTATCGTAAGTAGACGGTACTACTTGCGACTGTCATCATCATCATCTTCATCTTCATCAGCATCAGCATCTTCGTCAATTTTTTCTCCATGGTCACTTCTGACATGGAGTTTTTTTTCTACCTATAGTTCTACTTGAACATCATCCATCATCATCGAGATCATCATCATCATCGAGTCAGGTCAGGCATTGCCTGCTACCGTAAGTAGATGGTACTACCTGCGACTGTCATCATCATCATCATCTTCATCTTAATCATCATCATCTTCATTATCATCTTCGTCGAGATCGTCAATTTTTTCTCCATGGTCACTTCTGACATGGAGTTTTCTTTCTACCTATAGTTCTTCTTGAACATCATCCATCATCATCATCATCATTTAGATCATCATCATCATCCAGATCATCTTCATCATCGAGATCATCATCATCCATCATCATCATCGTCATCATCATCATCGAGTCGGGTCAGGCATTGCCTGCTACCGTAAGTAGACGGTACTACCTGCGACTGTCATCATCATCTTCATCTTAATCATCATCATCATCTTCATCATAATCTTCGTCGAGATCGTCAATTTTTTCTCCATGGTCACTTCTGACATGGAGTTTTTTTTCTACCTATCGTTCTACTTGCACATCATCCATCATAATCATCATTTACATCATCATCATCATCATTTAGATCATCATCATTGAGATCATCATCGTCATCATCATCATCCATCATCAGTCATCGTCATCATCATCGAGTCAGGTCAGGCATTGCCTGCTACCGTAAGTAGACGGTACTACCTGCGACTGTCATCATCATCTTCATCATCATCATCATCTTCATCATCATCAGCAGCAGCATTATCATCTTCGTCGAGATCGTCAATTTTTTCTCTATGGTCACTTCTGACATGGGTTTTTTTTTTCTACCTATAGTTCTACTTGATCATCCATCATCATCATGATCCTTCTCCATCATCATCATCATCATGATCATCATCATCATCGATATCATCATCTTCATCTTCTTCACCATCAACATCAGCAGCAGCAGCATCTTCGTCGAGATCGTCAATTTTTTCTCCATGGTCACTTCTGACATGGAGTTTTTTTCTACCTGTAGTTCTACTTGAACATGATCCACCATCATCATGATCCTCCTCCATCATCATCATCTTCATCATCATCATCATTTAGATCATCATCATCGAGAGCATCATCATCATCCATCATCGTCGTCATCATCATCGAGTCAGGTCGGTCATTGCATACTACCGTAAGTTGACGGTACTAACAGCGACAATCATCATCATCACCATCAACATCATCGAGATCATCATCATAATCATCATCATTTAGATCATCATCATCGTTGTCATTATCGTCATCATCATCATCCATCATCATTCATCGTCATCGAGTCGGGTCAGGCATTGCCTGCTACCGTAAGTAGAAGGTACTACCTGAGACTGTCATCATCATCATCGTCATCATTTAGATCATCATCATCGAGATCATCATCATCATCCATCATCATCATCAGTCATCATCGAGTCAGGTCAGGCATTGCCTGCTACCGTAAGGAGACGGTACTACCTGCGACTGTCATCATCATCATCTTCATCTTCTTCATCATCAGCAGCAGCAACAGCATCATCTTCGTCGAGATCATCAATTTTTTCTCCATGGTCCATCTAGATCGTCTACGTCATCATCGAGATCTTCATCTTCTAGACCGTCATCTTCGAGATCATCATCTTCGAGATCATGAACGTCGTCAACATAGAGATCTTCGTCTTCGAGATCGTCTACAACGTCATCATTGAGATCGTCATCTTCGAGATAGTCTACTTCGATATCATCGAGATCTTCATCATCAAGATTATCATCATGGAATCGTCATCATCGAGATAGTTTTCATGTTGATCGTCTACGTCTTCATCGAGATCGTCACCTTCGAGATCATCTTCGAGATCGTCATCTTCGAGATCGTCAACGTCGTCATCATAGAGATCGTCATCTTCGAGATAGTCTACTTCGTTATCATCGAGATCTTTATCATCAAGATTGTCATCATGGAATCGTCATCATCGAGATAGTTTTCATCAAGATCGTCTACGTAGTCATCATCGAGATCGTCATCTTCGAGATCGTCAACGTTGTCAACATAGAGATCGTCATCTTCGAGATCGTCAACGTCGTTATCATCGAGATCTTCATCAAGATTGTCATCATTTAATCGTTTTTATCGAGATAGTTATCATCTAGATCGTCTACGTCATCATCGAGATCGTCATCTTTTAGACCGTCATCTTCGAGATCATCATCTTCGAGATCGTGAACATAGAGATCGTCATCTTCTAGATCGTCTACATCGTCATCATCGAGATCGTCATCTTCGAGATAGTCTACTTCGTTATCATCGAGATATTCA
This sequence comes from Margaritifera margaritifera, assembly GCA_029931535.1. Taxonomy (NCBI): domain Eukaryota; kingdom Metazoa; phylum Mollusca; class Bivalvia; order Unionida; family Margaritiferidae; genus Margaritifera; species Margaritifera margaritifera. Next base: position 93,491 of record JAQPZY010000321.1, on the reverse strand, counting down.
TCATCAAGATTGTCATCATGGAATCGTCATCATCGAGAGTTTTCCTCTAGATCGTCTACGTCGTCATTATAGAGATCGTAATATTCGAGATCATCTTCGAGATCGTCATCTTCGAGATCGTGTACATCGTCATCATCGAGATCGTCATCTTCGAGATCGTCAACGTCGTCATAGAGATCGTCAATTTCGAGATAGTCTACTTCGTTATCATCGAGATCTTCATCATCAACATTGTCATCAGGGAATCGTCATCCTCGAGATAGTTTTCATCTAGATCGTCTACGTCGTCATCATCGAGATCGTCAACGTCGTCAACATAGAGATCGTCATCTTCGAGATCGTCAACGTCGTTATCATCGAGAGCTTCATCATCAAGATTGTCATCATGGAATCGTCATCATCGAGATAGGTATCATCTAGATGTCTACGTCATCATCGAGATCGTCATCTTCTAGACCGTCATCTTCGAGATCGTGAACGTCGTCAACTTAGAGATCGTGATCTTCGAGATCGTCTACATCGTCATCATCGAGATCGTCATCTTTGAGATAGTCTACTTCGTTATCATCGAAATTTTCATCAAGATTGTCATCATGGACTCGTCATCATCGAGATAGTTTTCATCTAGATCGTCAACGTCGTCACCATAGAGATTGTGGTCTTCGAGATCATCGACCTCGAGATCGTCAACGTCGTCAACATAGAGATCGTCATCTTCGAGATCGTCTACATCGTCATTATCGAGATCATCTTCGAGATAGTCTACTTCGTTATCATCGAGATCTTTATCATCAAGATTGTCATCATGGAATCGTCATCATCGAGATAGTTTTCATGTAGATCGTCTACGTCTTCATCGAGATCGTCATCTTCGAGATCGTCAACGTCGTCATCATAGAGATCGTCATCTTCGAGATAGTCTACTTCGTTATCATCGAGATCTTTATCATCAAGATTGTCATCATGGAATCGTCATCATCGAGATAGTTTTCATCTAGATCGTGTACGTCGTCATCATCGATTTCGTCATCTTCGAGATCGTCAACGTCGTCAACATAGAGATCGTCATCTTCGAGATCGTCAACGTCGTTATCATCGAGATCTTCATCAAGATTATCATCATTTAATCGTTTTCATCGAGATAGTTATCATCTAGATCGTCTACGTCATCACCGAGATCGTCATCTTCTAGACCGTCATCTTCGAGATCATCATCTTCGAGATCGTGAACATAGAGATCGTCATCTTCTAGATCGTCTACATCGTCATCATCGAGATCGTCATCTTCGAGATAGTCTACTTCGTTATCATCGAGATCTTCATCATCAAGATTGTCATCATGGAATCGTCATCATCGAGAGTTTTCGTCTAGATCGTCTACGTCGTCATTATAGAGATCGTAATATTCGAGATCATCTTCGAGATCGTCATCTTCGAGATCGTGTACATCGTCATCATCGAGATCGTCATCTTCGAGATCGTCAACGTCGTCATAGAGATCGTCAATTTCGAGATAGTCTACTTCGTTATCATCGAGATCTTCATCATCAACATTGTCATCATGGAATCGTCATCCTCGAGAGTTTTCATCTAGATCGTCTACGTCGTCATCATCGAGATCGTCAACGTCGTCAACATAGAGATCGTCATCTTCGAGATCGTCAACGTCGTTATCATCGAGATCTTCATCATAAAGATTGTCATCATGGAATCGTCATCATCGAGATAGCTATCATCTACATCGTCTACGTCATCATCGAGATCATCTTCTAGACCGTCATTTTCGAGATCATCTTCGAGATCGTGAACGTCGTCAACTTAGAGATCGTGATCTTCGAGATCGTCTACATCATCATCGAGATCGTCATCTTCGAGATAGTCTACTTCGTTATCATCGAAATCTTCGTCATCAAGATTGTCATCATGGAATCGTCATCATCGAGATAGTTTTCATCTAGATCGTCAACGTCGTCACCGTAGAGATCGTCATCTTCGAGGTCATCGACCTCGAGATCGTCAACTTCGTCAACATAGAGATCGTCATCTTCGAGATCGTCTACATCGTCTTCATTGAGATCATCTTCGAGATAGTCTACTTCGTTATCATCGAGATCTTCATCATCAAGCTTGTCATCATGGAATCGTTATCGAGATAGTTTTCATCTAGATCGTCTACGTCGTCATCATAGAGATCGTCATCTTCGAGATCATCATCTTCGAGATCGTCAACGTTGTCAACATCGAGATCGTCATCTTCGAGATCGTCAACGTCGTTATCATCGAGATCTTCATCATCAATATTGTCATCATGGAATCGTCATCATCGAGATAGTTATCATCTAGATCGTCTACGTCATCATCGAGATCGACATCATCTAGACTGTCATCTTCGTGATCATCTTCGAAATCGTGAACGTCGTGAACATAGAGATCGTCATCTTCGAGATCGTCTACATCGTCATCATCGAGATCTTCATCATCAAGATTGTCATCATCGAGATAGTTTTCATCTAGATCGTCTACGTCGTCATCATAGAGATCGTCATCTTCGAGATCATCGTCTTCGAAATCGTCAACGTCGTCATCATAGAGATCGTGATCTTCGAGATCGTCTACATCGTCATCATCGAGATCATCTTCGAGATCGTGAACGTCGTCATCATAGAGATCGTCATCTTCAAGATCATGATCTTCGAGATCGTCAACGTCGTTATCATCGAGATCTTCATCATCAAAATTGGCATCATGGAATTGTCAACATAGTTATCGTCATCTTCGGCATCGTCTACATTATCATCATCGAGATCGTCATCCTCTAGACCGTTATCTTCGAGATCATCATCTTCGAGATCGTGAACGTTGTCAACATAGAGATCTTCATCTTCGAGATCGTCTGCATCGTCATCATAGAGATCGTCATCTTCGAGATAGTCTACTTCGTTATCATCGAGATCTTCATCATCAAGATTGTGATCATGGAATCGTCACCATCGAGATAGTTTTCATCTAGGTCGTCAACGTCGTCATTATAGAGATCGTCATCTTCGAGATCATCGTCTTCGGGATCGTCAACGTCGTCAACATAGAGATCGTCATCTTCGAGATCTTCTTCATCGTCATCATCGAGATAGTCTACTTCGTTATCATCGAGATCTTCATCATCGAGATTGTCATCATGGAATCGTCATCATCGAGATAGTTATCATCTAGATCGTCTACGTCATCATCGAGATCGTCATCTTCTAGACCGTCGTCTTCGAGATCTTCGAGATAGTGAACGTCTTCAACATAGAGATCGTCATCTTCGAGATCGTCTACATCGTCATCATAGAGGTAGTCATCTTCGACATATTCTACTTCGTTATTATCGAGATCTTCATCATCAAGATTGTCATCATGAAATCGTCATCATCGAGATAATTTTCATCGAGATCGTCTACGTTGTCATCATAGAGATCGTCATCTTCGAGATCGTGTACATCATCATCATCGAGACCGTCACCTTCGAGATCCTCAACGTCGTCATCATAGAGATCATCTTCGAGATAGTCTACTTCGTTATCATCGAGATCTTCATTATCAAGATTGTCATCATGTAATCATCATCATCGAGATTGTTTTCATCTAGATCGTCTACGTCGTCATCATAGAGATCGTCATCTTGGAGATCATCGTCTTCAAGCTCGTCAACGTCGTCAACATAGAGATCGTCATCTTCGAGATCGTCTACATCGTCATCATCGAGATCATCATCTTCGAGACCGTCGTCTTCGAGATCGTCAACGTCGTCATCATAGAGATCGTCATCTTCGAGATCATCAATTCAAGATCGTCAACGTCGTCAACATAGGGATCGTCATCTTCGAGATCGTCTACATCGTCATCATCGAGACCGTCATCTTGGAGATCGTCAACGTCGTCAACATAGAGATCATTATCTTGGAGATCGTCTACGTCCTCATTATCGAGACCGTCATCTTCGAGATCGTCAACGTCGTCAACATAGAGATCGTCATCTTCGAGATCGTCTACATCATCATCGAGATCGTCATCTTCGAGACCGTTATCTTCGAGATCGTCAACGTCATCATCATAGAGATTGACATCTTCGAGATAGTCTACTTCGTTATCATCGAGATCTTCATCATCAAGATTGTCATAATGGAATCGTCATCATCGAGGTAGTTTCATCTAGATCGTCTACGTCGTCATCATCGAGATCGTCATCTTCGAGATCGTCAGCATAGAGATCGTCATCTTCGAGATCGTCTACATCGTCGTCATCGAAATAGTCATCTTCCAGACCGTCATCATCGAGATCGTCAACGTTGTCATCAAAGAGATCGTCATCTTCGAGATAGTCTACTTCGTTATCATCGAGATCTTCATCATCAAGATTATCATCATGGAATCGTCATCATCGAGATAGTTTTCATCGAGATCGTCTACGTCATCATCGAGGTCGTCATCTTCGAGATCATCATCTTCGAGATCGTCAACGTCGTCAACATATAGATCGTCATCTTCGAGATCGTCAACATCGTTATCATCGATATCTTCATCGAGATTGTCATCAGGGAATCGTCATCTAGATAGTTATCATCTAGATCGTCTACGTCGTCATCGTCGAGATCGTCATCTTCGAGATCGTCAACGTTGTCAACATAGAGATCGTCATCTTCGAGATCGTCTACATCGTCATCATCGAGATCGTCATCTTCGAGATAGTCTACTTCGTTATCATCGAGATCTTCATCATCAAGATTGTAATTTTGGAATCGTCATCTTCGAGATCGTCAACGTTGTCAACATAGAGATCGTCATCTTCGAGATCGTCTACATCGTCATCATCGAGATCGTCATCTTCGAGATAGTCTACTTCGTTATCATCGAGATCTTCATCATCAAGATTGTAATTTTGGAATCGTCATCATCGAGATAGTTTTCATCTAGATCGTCTACGTCGTCATCATAGAGATCGTCATCTTCGAGATTGTCAACGTCGTCAACATCGAGATGGTCATCTTCGAGATCGTCAACGTCGTTATCATCGAGATCTTCATCATCAAGATTGTCATCATGGAATCGTCATCATCGAGATAGTTATCATCTAGATCGTCTACGTCATCATCGATATCGACATCTTCTAGACCGTCATCTTCGAGATCATCATGTTCGAAATCGTGAACGTCGTCAACGTAGAGATAGTCATCTTCTAGATCGTCTACATCGTCATCATCGAGATCGTCATCTTCGAGATAGTCTACTTCGTTATCATCGAGATCTTCATCATCAAGATTGTCCTCATGGAATCGTCGTATTCGAGAGTTTTCATCTAGATCGTCTACGTCGTCATCATAGAGATCGTCATCTTCGAGATCATCGTCTTCGAGATCGTCAACGTGGTCATCATAGAGATCGTCATCTTCGAGATAGTCTACTTCGTTATCATCGAGATCTTTATCATCAAGATTGTCATCATGGAATCGTCATCATCGAGATAGTTATCATCTAGATCGTCTACGTCATCATCGAGATCGACATCTTCTAGACCGTCATCTTCGAGATCGTAAACGTCGTCAACATATAGTCATCTTCTAGATCGTCTACATCGTTATCATCGAGATCGTCATCTTCCAGATAGTCTACCTCGTTATCATCGAGATCTTCATCATCAAGATTGTCAGCATGGAATCGTCATCATCGGGAGTTTTTGTCTAGATCGTCTACGTCGTCATCATCGAGATCGTCATCTTCAAGATCATCTTCGAGATCGTCAACGTTGTCAACATAGTTATCGTCATCTTCGAGATCGTCTACATCGTCATCTTCGAGACCGTCATCTTCGAGCTAGTCTACTTTGTTATCATCGGGATCTTCATCATCAAGATTGTCATCATGGAATCGTCATCATCGGGATAGTTTTCATTAGATAGTCTACGTCGTCATCATCGGGATCATCATCTTCGAGACCGTCAACTTAGAGATCGTCATCTTCGAGATCGTCTATATCGTCATCATGGAGATCGTCATCTTCGAGACCGTCATCTTGGAGATCGTAAACGTCGTCAAGATAGAGATCGTCTACATCGTCATCATCGAGATCGTCATCTTCGAGATCGTCAACGTCGTCATCATAGAGATCATCATCTTCGAGATAGTCTACTTCGTTATCATCGAGATCTTCATTATCAAGATTGTCATCATGGAATCGTCATCATCGAGATAGTTTTCATCTAGATCGTCTACGTCATCATTTAGATTGTCATCTTCGAGATCGTCAACGTCGTCAACATGGAGATCGTCATCTTCGAGATCTTCTACGTCGTCATCTTTGAGATCATCATCTTCGAGATCGTTAACGTCGTCAACATACAGATCGTCATCTTCGAGATCGTCAACGACGTTATCATCGAGATCTTCATCATCAAGATTGTCATCATGGAATCGTCATGATGAAGATAGTTTTGATCTAGATCGTGTACGTCGTCATCATCGAGATCGTCATCTTCGAGATCATCATCTTCGAGATCGTCAACGTCGTTTTCATCGAGATATTCATCATCAGGATTGTCATCATGGAATCGTCATCATCGATATAGTTATCATCTTGATCTTCTACGTCGTCATCATTGACATCGTCTTCTTCGAGATCATCGTCTTCGAGATCGTCAACGTTGTCAACATAGAGATCGTCATTTTCGAGATCGTCTACATCGTCTTCATCGAGACCGTCATCATCTAGATCGTCAACGTCGTCATCATAGAGGTCGTCATCTTCGAGATAGTCTACTTCGTTATCATCGAGATCTTCATCATCAAGATTGTCATCATGGAATCGTCATCAAGATAGTTTTCATCTAGATCGTGTGCGTCGTCATCATCGAGATGGTCATCTTCGAGATCATCATCTTCGAGATCGTCAACGTCGTCAACATAGAGATCGTCATCTTCGAGATCGTCAACGTCGTTATCATCGAGATCTTCATCATCAAGATTATCTACGTCATCATCGAGATCGTCATCTTCTAGACCGTCATCTTCGAGATCGTGAACGTCGTCAACATAGAGATCGTCATCTTCGAGATCGTCTACATCGTCATCATCGAGATCGTCATCTTCGAGATCGTCAACGTCGTCATAATAGAGATCGTCATCTTCGAGAGTCTGCTTCGTTATCATCGAGATCTTCATCATCAAGATTGTCATCATGGAATCGTCATCATCGAGATAGTTTTCATCTAGATCGTCTACGTCATCATCGAGATCGTCATCTTCGAGATCATCATCTTAGAAGTCGTCAACGTCGTCAAGATTGAGATCGTCATCTTCGAGATCGTCAAAGTAGGTTATAATCGAGATCTTCATCAAGATTGTCATCATTGAATCGTCATCATCGAGATAGGTATCATCTAGATCGTCTACGTCATCATCGAGATCGTCATCTTCTAGACAGTCATCTTCGAGATTATCATGTTCGAAATCGTGAACGTCGTCAACATAGAGATCGTCATCTTCTAGATCGTCTACATCGTCATCATCGAGATCGTCATCTTTGAGATAGTCTACTTCGTTATCATCGAGATCTTCATCATCAAGATTGTCATCATGGAATCCTCATCATAGTTTTCATCTAGATCATCTACGTCGTCATCATAGAGATCGTCATCTTCGAGATCATCGTCTTCGAGATCGTCAACGTCGTCAACATAGAGATCGTCATCTTCGAGATCGTCTACATCGTCATCATCGAGACCGTTATCTTCGAGATCCTCAACGTCGTCATCATAGAGATCATCTTCGAGATAGTCTACTTCGTTATCATCGAGATCTTCATTATCAAGATTGTCATCATGTAATCATCATCATCGAGATTGTTTTCATCTAGATCGTCTACGTCGTCATCATAGAGATCGTCATCTTGGAGATCATCGTCTTCAAGCTCGTCAACGTCGTCAACATAGAGATCGTCATCTTCGAGATCGTCTACATCGTCTTCATCGAGATCATCATCTTCGAGACCGTCGTCTTCGAGATCGTCAACGTCGTCATCATAGAGATTGTCATCTTCGAGATCATCAATTCAAGATCGTCAACGTCGTCAACATAGGGATCGTCATCTTCGAGATCGTCTACATCGTCATCATCGAGACCGTCATCTTGGAGATCGTCAACGTCGTCAACATAGAGATCGTCATCTTAGAGATCGTCTACATCATTATCGAGATCGTCATCTTCGAGACCGTTATCTTCGAGATTGTCAACGTCGTCATCATAGAGATTGACATCTTCGAGATAGTCTACTTCGTTATCATCGAGATCTTCATCATCAAGATTGTCATCATGGAATCGTCATCATCGAGGTAGTTTCATCTAGATCGTCTACGTCGTCATCATCGAGATCGTCATCTTCGAGATCGTCAGCATAGAGATCGTCATCTTCGAGATCGTCTACATCGTCGTCATCGAAATAGTCATCTTCCAGACCGTCATCATCGAGATCGTCAACGTTGTCATCAAAGAGATCGTCATCTTCGAGATAGTCTACTTCGTTATCATCGAGATCTTCATCATCAAGATTATCATCATGGAATCGTCATCATCGAGATAGTTTTCATCGAGATCGTCTACGTCATCATCGAGGTCGTCATCTTCGAGATCATCATCTTCGAGATCGTCAACGTCGTCAACATATAGATCGTCATCTTCGAGATCGTCAACATCGTTATCATCGATATCTTCATCGAGATTGTCATCAGGGAATCGTCATCTAGATAGTTATCATCTAGATCGTCTACGTCGTCATCGTCGAGATCGTCATCTTCGAGATCATCATCTTCGAGATCGTCAACATTGTCAACATAGAGATCGTCATCTTCGAGATCGTCTGCATCGTCATCATCGAGATCGTCATCTTCGATATAGTCTACTTCGTTATCATCGAGATCTTCATCATCAAGATTGTCATTTTGGAATCGTCATTATCGAGATAGTTTTCATCTAGATCGTCTACGTCGTCATCATAGAGATCGTCATCTTCGAGATTGTCAACGTCGTCAACATCGAGATGGTCATCTTCGAGATCGTCAACGTCGTTATCATCGAGATCTTCATCATCAAGATTGTCATCATGGAATCGTCATCATCGAGATAGTTATCATCTAGATCGTCTACGTCATCATCGAGATCGACATCTTCTAGACCGTCATCTTCGAGATCATCATGTTCGAAATCGTGAACGTCGTCAACATAGAGATAGTCATCTTCTAGATCGTCTACATCGTCATCATCGAGATCGTCATCTTCGAGATAGTCTACTTCGTTATCATCGAGATCTTCATCATCAAGATTGTCCTAATGGAATCGTCGTATTCGAGAGTTTTCATCTAGATCGTCTACGTCGTCATCATAGAGATCGTCATCTTCGAGATCATCGTCTTCGAGATCGTCAACGTGGTCATCATAGAGATCGTCATCTTCGAGATAGTCTACTTCGTTATCATCGAGATCTTTATCATCAAGATTGTCATCATGGAATCGTCATCATCGAGATAGTTATCATCTAGATCGTCTACGTCATCATCGAGATCGACATCTTCTAGACCGTCATCTTCGAGATCGTAAACGTCGTCAACATATAGTCATCTTCTAGATCGTCTACATCGTTATCATCGAGATCGTCATCTTCCAGATAGTCTACCTCGTTATCATCGAGATCTTCATCATCAAGATTGTCAGGATGGAATCGTCATCATCGGGAGTTTTTGTCTAGATCGTCTACGTCGTCATCATCGAGATCGTCATCTTCAAGATCATCTTCGAGATCGTCAACGTTGTCAACATAGTTATCGTCATCTTCGAGATCGTCTACATCGTCATCTTCGAGACCGTCATCTTCGAGACCGTCATCTTCGAGCTAGTCTACTTTGTTATCATCGGGATCTTCATCATCAAGATTGTCATCATGGAATCGTCATCATCGGGATAGTTTTCATTAGATAGTCTACGTCGTCATCATCGGGATCATCATCTTCGAGACCGTCAACTTAGAGATCGTCATCTTCGAGATCGTCTATATCGTCATCATGGAGATCGTCATCTTCGAGACCGTCATCTTGGAGATCGTAAACGTCGTCAAGATAGAGATCGTCTACATCGTCATCATCGAGATCGTCATCTTCGAGATCGTCAACGTTGTCATCATAGAGATCATCATCTTCGAGATAGTCTACTTCGTTATCATCGAGATCTTCATCATCAAGATTGTCATCATGGAATCGTCATCATCGAGATAGTTTTCATCTAGATCGTCTACGTCATCATTTAGATCGTCATCTTCGAGATCGTCAACGTCGTCAACATGGAGATCGTCATCTTCGAGATCTTCTACGTCGTCATCTTTGAGATCATCATCTTCGAGATCGTTAACGTCGTCGTCAACATACAGATCGTCATCTTCGAGATCGTCAACGACGTTATCATCGAGATCTTCATCATCAAGATTGTCATCATGGAATCGTCATGATGAAGATAGTTTTGATCTAGATCGTGTACGTCGTCATCATCGAGATCGTCATCTTCGAGATCATCATCTTCGAGATCGTCAACGTCGTTTTCATCGAGATATTCATCATCAGGATTGTCATCATGGAATCGTCATCATCGATATAGTTATCATCTTGATCTTCTACGTCGTCATCATTGACATCGTCTTCTTCGAGATCCTCGTCTTCGAGATTGTTTTCATCTAGATCGTCTACGTCGTCATCATAGAGATCGTCATCTTGGAGATCATCGTCTTCAAGCTCGTCAACGTCGTCAACATAGAGATCGTCATCTTCGAGATCGTCTACATCGTCTTCATCGAGATCATCATCTTCGAGACCGTCGTCTTCGAGATCGTCAACGTCGTCATCATAGAGATCGTCATCTTCGAGATCATCAATTCAAGATCGTCAACGTCGTCAACATAGGGATCGTCATCTTCGAGATCGTCTACATCGTCATCATTGAGACCGTCATCTTGGAGATCGTCAACGTCGTCAACATAGAGATCATTATCTTGGAGATCGTCTACATCCTCATTATCGAGACCGTCATCTTCGAGATAGTCAACGTCGTCAACATAGAGATCGTCATCTTCGAGATCGTCTACATCATCATCGAGATCGTCATCTTCGAGACCGTTATCTTCGAGATCGTCAACGTCGTCATCATAGAGATTGACATCTTCGAGATAGTCTACTTCGTTATCATCGAGATCTTCATCATCAAGATTGTCATCATGGAATCGTCATCATCGAGGTAGTTTCATCTAGATCGTCTACGTCGTCATCATCGAGATCGTCATCTTCGAGATCGTCAGCATAGAGATCGTCATCTTCGAGATCGTCTACATCGTCGTCATCGAAATAGTCATCATCCAGACCGTCATCATCGAGATCGTCAACGTTGTCATCAAAGAGATCGTCATCTTCGAGATAGTCTACTTCGTTATCATCGAGATCTTCATCATCAAGATTATCATCATGGAATCGTCATCATCGATATAGTTATCATCTTGATCTTCTACGTCGTCATCATTGACATCGTCTTCTTCGAGATCATCGTCTTCGAGATCGTCAACGTTGTCAACATAGAGATCGTCATTTTCGAGATCGTCTACATCGTCTTCATCGAGACCGTCATCATCGAGATCGTCAACGTCGTCATCATAGAGGTCGTCATCTTCGAGATAGTCTGCTTCGTTATCATCGAGATCTTCATCATCAAGATTGTCATCATGGAATCGTCATCAAGATAGTTTTCATCTAGATCGTGTGCGTCGTCATCATCGAGATGGTCATCTTCGAGATCATCATCTTCGAGATCGTCAACGTCGTCAACATAGAGATCGTCATCTTCGAGATCGTCAACGTCGTTATCATCGAGATCTTCATCATCAAGATTATCTACGTCATCATCGAGATCGTCATCTTCTAGACCGTCATCTTCGAGATCGTGAACGTCGTCAACATAGAGATCGTCATCTTCGAGATCGTCTACATCGTCATCATCGAGATCATCTTCGAGATCGTCAACGTCGTCATAATAGAGATCGTCATCTTCGAGAGTCTGCTTCGTTATCATCGAGATCTTCACCATCAAGATTGTCATCATGGAATCGTCATCATCGAGATAGTTTTCATCTAGATCGTCTACGTCATCATCGAGATCGTCATCTTCGAGATCATCATCTTAGAAGTCGTCAACGTCGTCAAGATTGAGATCGTCATCTTCGAGATCGTCAAAGTCGGTTATAATCGAGATCTTCATCAAGATTGTCATCATGGAATCGTCATCATCGAGATAGTTATCATCTAGATCGTCTACGTCATCATCGAGATCGTCATCTTCTAGACCGTCATCTTGGAGATCATCATCTTCGAGATCGTGAACGTCGTCAACATAGAGATCCTCATCTTCGAGATTGTCATCATGGAATCGTCATCATCGAGATAGTTATCATCTAGATCGTCTACGTAGTCATCGAGATTATCTTCTTCGAGATGGCCACCGTCGTCATCATAGAGTTCGTAAACGTCATCATCAAGATAGTCATTATGGAATGGTCATCATCGAGATCATTATCATCTACATCGTCTACGTCTTCATCATCCAGATCTTCATCTTCGAGATTGACAACGTCATCTTCGAGATAGTCAACGTGGTTATCATCGAGATCTTCATCATGTCATCAATATTATCATCATGAAATCGTCATCATCGAGATATTTATCATCTAGGTCGGCTACGTCATCGAGATCGTCCTCTTCGAGATCGTCATCGTCGTTATCATCGAGATCATCATCATCATGATTGTCATCATGGAATCGTCATCATCGAGATAGGTATCATCTAGATCGTCTTCGTCGTCATCATCGAGATCGTCAGCTTGGGGATCGTCATCGTCATCATAGAGATCATCATCGAGATCGTCAACGTCGTTATCATCGAAATCTTCATCGTGAAGATTGTCATCATGGAATCGTTATCATCGAGATAGTTATCATCTAGATTGACTACGTCGTACACATCGAGATCGTCCTTTTGGAGATCGTCATCTTCAAGATCGTCAACGTCGTCATCATAGAGATCGTCATCTTCGAGATCGTCAACGTTGTTATCATCCAGATCTTCATCAAGATTGTCATCATGTAATCGTCATCATCGAGATAGTTATCATCTAGATCGTCTATATCGTCATCATCGAGATCGTCAACGTCGTTATCATCGAGATCTTCGTCATCAAGATTGTCATCATTGAGATAGTTATCATCTAGATCGTCTACGTCATCATCATCGAGATCGTCATCTTCGAGATAGTCAACGTCGTCATCATAGAGATCGTCATCTTAGCGATCGTCAACGTCGTTATCATCGAGATCTTCATCATCAAGATTGTCATCATGCAATCGTCATCATCGAGATAGCTATCATCTTGATCGTCTTCGTCGTCATCATCGAGATCGTCATCGACATCATAGAGATCATCATCTTCGAGATCGTCAACGTCGTTATCATTGAGATCTTCATCATCAAGATTGTCATCATGGAATCGTCATCATCGAGCTAGTTATCATCTAGATCGTCTACGTCATCATCGTCGAGATCGTCATCTTCGAGATAGTCAACGTCGTTATCATAGAGATCGTCAACGTCGTTATCTTCAAAATCTTCATTATCTAGATTGTCATCATCGAATCGTCATCTTCGAGATAGTTATCTAGATCGTCTACGTCCTCATCATCGAGATCGTTATCTTCGAGATCGTCAACGTCGTCCTCTTCGAGATCGTCAACGTCGTTATCATCGAGATCGTCGTCATCAATATTGTCATCATGGAATCATCATCATCGAGATAGTTTTCATCTAGATCGTATACGTAGTTATCATCGAGATCATCTTTTTCGAGATAGTGAACGTCGTCATCATAGAGATCGTAAACGTCGTTATCATCGAGATCTTCATCATCAAGATTGTCATCATGAAATCGTCATCATCGAGATAGTTATCTAGATCGTCTACGTAGTCATTTTCGAGATCGTCATCTTCGAGATCGTCAACGTCGTCATCATCGAGATCGTTATCATCGAGATCTTCATCATCTCATCAAGATTATCATCATGGAATCGTCATCATCGAGATAGTTATCATCTAGGTCGTCTACGCCGTCATCATAGAGATCATCATCTTCGAGATCGTCAACGTCATCATTGAGATCTTCATCACCAAGATTGTCATCATGGAATCGTCATCATCGAGATAGTTATCATCTAGATAGACTACGTCGTCATCATCGAGATTGTCATCTTTAAGATCGTCAACTTCGTGATCGTCATCTTCGAGATCGTCATCATCGAGATCGTCATCATCGAGATCGTCATTTTCGAGATCGTCAACGTCGTTATCTTCCAGATCGTCAAAGTCGTTATCTTCGAGATCTTCATCATCAAGATTCTCATCATGGAATCGTCATCATCGATATAGTTATCATCTAGATCATATACGTAGTCATCATCGAGATCATCTTCGAGATCGTCAACGTCGTCATCTTCGAGATCGTCAACGTCGTTATCTTCGAGATCTTCATCATCAAGATTGTCATCATGGAATCGTCATCATCGAGATAGTTATCATCTAGATCGTCGACGTCGTCATCATCGAGATCGTCAACGTTGTCATCATAGAGATTGTCATCTTCGAGATCGACAACGTCGTTATCATCGAGATCTTCATCATGAAGATTGTCATGCAATCGTGATCATCGAGATAGTTATCATCTAGATCGTCTACGTCGTCCTCTTCGAGATCGTCAACGTCGTCCACTTCGAGATCGTCGATGTCGTTATCATCGAGATCTTCGTCATCAAAATTGTCATCATGGAGATAGTTATCATCTAGATCGTCTACGTCGTCATCATCGAGATTGTCATCTTCGAGATAGTCAACGTCGTCATCATAGAGATCGTCATCTTCGAGATCGTCAACGTCGTTATCATCGAGATCTTCATCATCAAGATTG
Organism: Margaritifera margaritifera; assembly: GCA_029931535.1. Classification (NCBI taxonomy): domain Eukaryota; kingdom Metazoa; phylum Mollusca; class Bivalvia; order Unionida; family Margaritiferidae; genus Margaritifera; species Margaritifera margaritifera. Next base: position 78,427 of record JAQPZY010000321.1, on the reverse strand, counting down.
TCATCATGTAATCGTCATCACCGAGATATTTATCATCTAGATCGTCTACGTCATTATCATCGAGATCGTCATCTTCGAGATAGTCAACGTCGTCATCATAGAGATCGTCATCTTCAAAATCGGCAACTTCGTTATCATCGAGATCTTCATCATCAAGATTGTCATCATTGAATCGTCATCATCGAGATTGTTATCATCTAGATCGTCTACGTCGTCATCATCGAGATCGTCATCTTCAAAAACGTCAACGTAGTCCTTTTCGAGATCGTCAACGTCGTTATCATCGAGATCTTCGTCATCAAGATTGTCATCATGGAATCGTCATCATCGAGATAGTTTTCATCTAGATCGTATACGTCGTCATCATCGAGATCATCTTCTTCGAGATAGTCAACGTCGTCATCATAGAGATCGTAAACGTCGTTATCATCGAGATCTTCATCATCAAGATTGTCATCATGGAATCGTCATCATCGAGATAGCTATCATCTAGATCGTCTACGTCATCATCGAGATCGTCATCTTCTAGACCGTCATCTTCGAGATCATCTTCGAGATCGTGAACGTCGTCAACTTAGAGATCGTGATCTTCGAGATCGTCTACCTCGTCATCATCGAGATCGTCGTCTTCGAGATAGTCTACTTCGTTATCATCGAAATCTTCATCATCAATATTGTCATCATGGAATCGTCATCATCGATACATTTATTTGACTTATATGTGAAGAAAAAAAGAAGAAAAAACCCCACCTGATTAACAAATCGTGGCAATTTATTACTTCCAAATATTGTTTTCTTCCATCTTGCTTCGATAGTGTTCTCTTTTCCCTTCTCGTACTACCCTAAATGCATGACTTTGCTTTAGTAAATACATTACAAATACTTTCGACCAGTATGACTATGCTTTAGTAAAGTTACAAGTACTTTCGACTAGTATGACTTTGCATTAGTAAATGTAGTGCAAATGCTTTCGACTTGAATCCTTGCACGGCATCCTCCGGTAAAGGTGACAATCAAACGACAAAACGAAAAGACGAATAAATAATGTTGTAACAAGGTAGGGTCTAAAAGCAGCTTGTTTATAATGTTCACATCAATACCGAGAAGAAAAGAAAAAAGCCAATGTCGAACGGAAAGCACGAGTTTTGTTTGAGGTAGTTATTTCCCCTGTATCTCCAAGGGTCTCAAGACAACTATCGTTGTCACTGAAAGGATCTATAAAACGCGCTAACACCACAAATAATTTTCCTCTAATCGACAGAGGACCACACATGAACGAGACATCAATTTCACACTTGTATGAAATGTTTTTTTCTTATTTCACATTCGTATGATTTATCAATACACAATCCTAAGCTGTACATCGGTATTTCATGCACGTACTATACGAAACAGTACCTAAACACCTAATACACATAATTATTCCTATCTCTGATCACTTATAGGTGAGAATATTCCAAGAATTCTCTATATTAAGAAATTTAGTTAATATTTTACGAATCTAATCCATGCTATCAAAAAGTCCCGTGAATATGGTTACGCATGGCATCTGTAGCTAATTGGCCAATTATTAGGTTTGAGAAATATCTTCCCAACACCGATTTCCCATAATCAAATACATGTAGTACATACTCTGAGATTGTCAGCATTACTTCCTGTGTCTTTATTTCCCGATTTTTGAACAATTTTACTAGAACAAAGCAATTTGATACTACTTTGTATCGGTCCATCATAAACATTTCGTTGCAAAACAAAGCATATATCACTGATATATATATATATATATATATATATATATATATATATATATATATATATATATATATATATATATATATATATATATATATATATATATATAATGTTCTACATTTTACCGACGAATATTACTAGCTCCAACATTCTCCTCCCAACAATCTTGAAAACAAAACTTGATCGCTTGTGTTTTTCAAAATGTAAATTATACTTTGATGTAGAAAACTATGAGGACTATAAATTATACTTTGATGTAGAAAACTATGAGGACTATAAATTATACTTTGGTGTAGAAAACTATGAGGACTATAAATTATACTTTGATGTAGAAAACTATGAGGACTATAAATTATACTTTGGTGTAGAAAACTATGAGGACTATAAATTATACTTTGGTGTAGAAAACTATGAGGACTATAAATTATACTTTGATGTGGAAAACTATGAGGACTATAAATTATACTTTGGTGTAGAAAACTATGAGGATTATAAATTATACTTTGATGTAGAAAACTATGAGGACTATAAATTATACTTTGGTGTAGAAAACTATGAGGACTATAAATTATACTTTGATGTAGAAAACTATGAGGACTATAAATTATACTTTGGTGTAGAAAACTATGAGGACTATAAATTATACTTTGGTGTAGAAAACTATGAGGACTATAAATTATACTTTGGTGTAGAAAACTATGAGGACTATAAATTATACTTTGGTGTAGAAAACTATGAGGACTATAAATTATACTTTGATGTAGAAAACTATGAGGACTATAAATTATACTTTGATGTAGAAAACTATGAGGACTATAAATTATACTTTGGTGTAGAAAACTATGAGGACTATAAATTATACTTTGGTGTAGAAAACTAGGAGGACTATAAATTATACTTTGATGTAGAAAACTAGGAGGACTATAAATTATACTTTGATGTAGAAAACTATGAGGACTATATTACTGTGAAATTGTGAATGACATACTTCTTTTCTCTCCAGGCCCAACGTGTGTTCATATCAGGACGTAGAGATGACTCTAGTCCGCCAGCCTTGTGTGCAGACCGTCTCCAGGATGGTCAAGGTCTGGAAACCTAACTGCGGGCAATCCAGTCACTGGTGCATCGGATATGAGCAACGGTAGTTCCCATTTTCTATTTTCTATATATATATATATATATATATATATATATATATATATATATATATATATATATATATATATATATAACCAATATTGTTATTAAGCCATGGCGGTAACATTACTATTTTTCCTTTCTCTAGGTAAGACATATTTCAAGGCGAAAGTTATGCAGTGATGAAGAAGTTGGTTTCTGTTAGCTCTTCTGGTCATAGATCTGAAGAGCTTATGGGATGGTCTGTTGTCCGTCTTCCGTCGAACGTCCGTCCATTAGCACAATTTTGTTATCGCTTCTTCTCCTAAGCTTCTGTTATCGCTACTTTTCCTAAACGGCAACAGCGGCCATCTTTAAAATATTTTTATCGCTACTCCTCCTGACTGGACGGTCATATCATCATCGTGTTTTCACTAAAAGACTTTTTATGGTGTCTACTTCGTTCCAAATGAAAATGGTGCCGATCTGATGTCCAGTATGGCTGCCACTACAACCATCTTGAAAATCATGTAATCGCTACTCATCCTGAATTGGTGGTCATATCAGCATGGGGTTTTCACTGAAATATTTCTAAAAAATCTTGTTATCGCTACTTCTCTTACATTGATGGTCTTATCAAAATGAAGTTTTCACTAAAAGACTTCATATGATGTATAGTTGGTCCTAAATGAAAATGGTGCCGATCGGATGTCCAATATGGCCAACACAGCAGTCATCTTGAAACTCTTGTTATTACTACTCCTCCTGAATGGAAATGATTATCGTGAAAATATTGTTATATCTACTCCTCTCCAAATGGATGGCTATATCAACATGGGGTTTTCACCTCTAGATTTCTTATGATACCTAGTTGGTCCTAAATGAAAATGGTGCCAGTTGTGTATCCAATATGGCTGCCATGACGACGGTCCTAAAGATCTTGTTGTGACTACTTCCCCATGAATGGATGATCATTATGATATGGGGTTTTCACCAAAAGACTTCTAATCATGTCTACTTTGTCCTAAATGAAAATGGTGCTAAACTGATTGATATGTGTACCACAGCAGCTAATTTGAAAATCTTGTTATTGCTGAAGAATACCAGAGATGGTTTCAACACTAAATCTTAGCCCATAGTTAAAAGGAAGAAATGGTCTTATCTTTAATTCCTGGAAGTTCTTTTCACCAAGTAGAGCATCAGTCCCGTCGAAGGACTCTTGTTTTGTTTTGCTTTTGATGTGTATGTTTCCTAAGAAGATCAATACCCTGATGATTCTAGATAAAGCTATCTCCGTTGAAAGTTTCTGGAATATTTTGTGCGCTTTAAAAAAGTTTGACTTGAAGCTTAAAATATATTGAAATTACAAATAATTTTTTTTCCCAAGCAATTTCTTTTCTTACTAAAAATATATATCGACATATCTGGCTAAGGGAGTCAACACAGCTGTGCAGTGCATATACTTATTATGTTTACTGTATCCAATGTTTCCTACGCAGGCTAATTTGTTCTACCTTTCCTGGTTGTGTTTTCATGACGTTTCTAATAAATATGTGATTTGGCGCCTCTTTCACGAAGAGTAGACTTCTCGTAGCGTAACATATATCAATAATTATGGGTCTGAACACACGCAGTGTATAAATAAAACAAAAGTAACATATATCAATAATTATGGGTCTGAACACACGCAGTGTATAAATAAAACAAAAGTAACATATATCAATAATTATGGGTCTGAACACACGCAGTGTATAAATAAAACAAAAGTAACATATATCAATAATTATGGGTCTGAACACACGCAGTGTATAAATAAAACAAAAGTAACATATATCAATAATTATGGGTCTGAACACACGCAGTGTATAAATAAAACAAAAGTAACATATATCAATAATTATGGGTCTGAACACACGCAGTGTATAAATAAAACAAAAGTAACATATATCAATAATTATGGGTCTGAACACACGCAGTGTATAAATAAAACAAAAGTAACATATATCAATAATTATGGGTCTGAACACACGCAGCGTATAAATAAAACAAAAGTAACATATATCAATAATTATGGGTCTGAACACACGCAGTGTATAAATAAAACAAAAGTAACATATATCAATAATTATGGGTCTGAACACACGCAGTGTATAAATAAAACAAAAGTAACATATATCAATAATTATGGGTCTGAACACACGCAGTGTATAAATAAAACAAAAGTAACATATATCAATAATTATGGGTCTGAACACACGCAGTGTATAAATAAAACAAAAGTAATGTACTTGACTCAGACCAATTTTACATGTTTTCGCATGACCTCTTGCTTTGCTTATGATTCCTTTTAATTTCTTCATTCTTCAACTTGATCAATAAATTTAGCCAATCATATGATGACACTCATCTGCAAGGAGACTTGTATATCTCTTTTTTCTCCCTACGGAGATAAATGTCACATTTCTCCTAAAACACAATATGTCTTTATGATTACAGAAATTGCAGGAAATACTAAACCTTTATGCCCCATCTTTGGAAATCGATTATTGATACAAAAATAATAAAGCTTTCATACAGTGCTGAACATGGCAACGTAGAAATTGTTATGGCTTAATGGATAATCAGCGAAGGAATTACTCAAATCCTGTCACCTGGCTGGTGAGGAAATGCCAGGTGCGAAGCATGCATTAAGCTCATTGGTCTATGTTCATCCATTATAATTAAATGGAATCTTCAAAAATGTGAGCAAATAAACATGCACAATACTATTGTATTCGTCAGAATAATTATTTCTATAAAGAGAAAGTGTCTGAACATTTGCCTCAAAAGATTTGTTCGATTAGTGTGGAACCTACACAAAGTTCATTCACTCAAGTTGTGGGAGAAATATACCTTTTGATTACTGGCTAGATTGGTATAATAGGGATGCTGCATGCACGTAACTGGAGATATGGAACACTCGAGTACAGATAGTGAAAAAAGAAAAAGAAGGAATCATTTTCATTCAATGATCTTATCTTCGCAGAAAAAAAGAGACCAGAAGTAATTCTATAATAAACAAATCTGCTTGTGGAACAAAAACCAAGGAAAGCGATTAATACACATTGCATATGAGAATTTAAGAAGCCTCTCCATGAATCATACAGTTATTGAGTCTGAAGATAGGCAAAGTTCATATAAACATAAAGTTCCTATTGGTCCTTTCTGATTTCAAAATCAGTTTATTCCGTTTGCTTATTTATAGCATAAGGCTTTAAAATAAGAGATGTGGACGGAACGGGGGGTTGGGGGTTGGGAGGGGGTCGGGGACGACGTTATCAAAATTTATTTACTTTAGATTTTGAAGGCATTGACATAGGGTGGTTGTACTATGTGTTTAGGTAGCCGGTTCCAGGACTCAGTTACTCTATCACTGGTTACTTTTTTCGAGATATTAGTAATAGTTATTTTATTGTGTTTCATGCTATACTTTTTCCCCACGAGTACAAACTAACGCGTGACTAGTGGATCTGAAGTCAAAGGATTCCAGTAATATTTCGATCTGGAAATTCTACTCGCCATGCTTTTCCCTAGTACAGGTTATGGACTGGTAGTCTTTGACTCATATTTATGATTCATATTCCAATTTTTGTTTTCTTAGTATATTTAGGCAGCTTTTATTTACCAATGAAAGTGATTTATGAGACAGTTTGTTTTGTGCACTTGCAATGTTTAATGGACGCGAGTAATGACTGATGCCTACGTTCATGTACCGTCTATACTCGCTTACAAGCCAAGTCAAACTGCAAACTGCACAGACCCAGCTCTGTCGTCGCATAACGCACCGGCAGATCCGGGTCTATGCAGTTTATAGGAGCAATCAGTAGAACAAACAACATAGACCCTGATCTGCCGGCGCATTATGCGCCGGCAGATCAGGGTCTATGTTGTTTGAAGTTGGACTCGACTTATAAATGTTGTTTGAAGTTGGACTCGACTTATAAACGAGTATATACGATATATTCTTTAACATGAACTTGTATTGGCTTTGTGATATTCTTGTCAGTATGTGGATCTGCCTGTATATATTTATTAATATAAATCATAGATTTAGAAAACCCCAACATAAAATGTGCATACATACTCAACAGACTGAAAAAGCTAATAACATAAATCCGCTTAAATTGCAGTCCTCCTAGCCACTTAGGAAGAGTAGGCATTATTTAGGAGGAACATAAATATGTATTTCGAAAAATAAAATTAACGAAAATACACAAATAGGACTAAAATATCATTTCTTTTATCCACAGTTCTTATCCTAAACTTGTAGAGATGATATCTCTGCAGAGTCCTATTAAACATGACAAATATAAAAGTCGACATGTGCCACAAAGATCATGTCGCAATTATCCTTCCGATTGTGGGAAAAACGAGCAATGTGTAATAGAAATTTACGAATGGATTACTTTTTCTGATTGGGTGCTTTACGGGTCAGGAGAAATATTGCGTCTGCCAAGCCTAGCATTGGGGCCAGCAGATTTAATAGAGTTTGATGGGCGCACGTTACCTCGAAGGGCAAATAAAACGTTTACCATAGAACGTCTTGGACTCCTTAGTCGTAGAGAAATAATGATACGTGAAGTGCAGCGGATGGGTTGGAGCAATATAATTAATCACGCAATATTGTCTTAGCAGATTTTGATTTTCCTCCCTAACTAATCCCGCGACAGATTGTTTTATGGTGGGAATACTAACGAACCTGCTAGCTTAATTGTAAAAAAAATGTAAGAAAGATTTTCATGCTAGAGAAACGTTGAAAAAGTGGTATCAGAAATTTAAAAAAAAAAACAGGAAAAAAAGACCCCAAGAACTTGGCGATACTTACAGCCCAAACATATCTCTTATTTGTTGGAATGTAACCCTCCTTCTCTGAATATTATTTACAAATGGCAGGTGTGGTGCTCGTCAGATTACATGTGTTTAACTTTTTTGAGGTTGTTTTTTTTTTGGAATATAAATTTTAGCTTTCATGTAAATATATTGAGGTTTATACGGAAGGCTGGTTTATTGCCTATTGCATATCATCGTTAGACAGGTTGTACACAGTGGCGGCGCGAGGGTTCGAGGTGCCCGGGGACAATGTTCTTTAATGGCGCCCCTCCGTTGCCACAGATAACAGTTTTCATGTCGGTTGCCAACCTCCCTCCCCCCCCCCCTCATAAATATATGTTTTGTGAAAAATTACCCCCGTTACACTAAGGTAAGGTGAAATACTATGAAAAGTTCAGCTGCAAAAAAAAAAAAAAAAAAAAAAAAAAATCCCAACGGCGCCCCCCTTCGCCTGGCGTCCTGGGGAAATTGCCCACCCCCCACCCCCCATCACGTCCCCACTGGGTGTATATAAATGGATAAATAAATAAAAACATAAATAGTAGTGATTGTGATAGAGCGCAAATTCTAAATAGTAACATGCAATTAAAAAAAAAACAAACAAAAAAAAAAACAAGCAAGGATTACGCTCCTTCGTAACCAGAACTTCACAGATAATATTGTTTACAGAGTTTTACAATATTATTCTTCTATTTATTCTTCTATTCTAGGAAGACAGCACTTTAAAAAAAAATCTCCCCATTAAAAACTCGGGCATGCAGTGCGCATCACGGGCCTTGCTTTTAAAACAAAATATCATTTTCACTTTTTTCGCACGTGGGTACAGGTATTCATATTCGCTCCATGTTATTGACGGAATTGACTTTTAAATACAAAATTATCTTAGCATGCTATTCTTTTTTCTATTAAAAAAAGAACAGCAAAAAAACAGAACAAAAAAAACCACAGAAAGTAATTATTTTGCGATGTATGTATGTATGTATGTATGTATGTATGTATGTATGTATGTATGTATGTATGTATGTATGTATGTATGTAAAATTCTTGTTTGCGATTGATAGACAAACATATAAACATATAGATAATTGATCAAAAATCTAAATTGCTAAAATATATGACCACCTCGTTCCATCCAGCCTGGATATCTACCTACCTTTAGCTTACACATATCGAACAGGAGCGGCCGCTTAAGGCTTCGAAAAGGCCGCCCCAGTACGTTTTCAATCTCAGATTCTGCAAACCATCAATTGTATCGAAGTCACGCAACTCACTCGATTTAATCTCGTTTCTGTTTGGCATTGACTGACATTGATGCTGATTTGTCCGCACATAAATGTTGGTTATTCATAGTTCAAAACATTATTAGCATTTCCCTAACCATCGTCCATGTCATTTATTTCCACTGTGGTATTGAGCGATGAAGATATTAGGCATGGAGCTTCACTGCAAGATTCCTTTTGATTTGAATGTAAATTGCAGTTTCAGGAAAGCTCAACTCCATTTCAATTGACGTTTCACACATAAACGCGTTAAACTTTAAGGAACCGCTCTCTTTGCTCTCTTTTATTACGAAAGATCTTATGTACATGTATATAAGGAATTATGTCCGGTCTGTCAGTGTTCACCGTCTTTATGTGAAGAAGACCCGCCAAAAATCTGTAATCACTCCCTTCTCGCGCCTTTGACACCGTGCTTTTAAAGAGCAGATTAATTATGGAATGCTTTAGACCAGGGGTGTCAAAGATACCGACTCATTATTTATTATTATTTATATCAAATCTGGCCCGCCATAGCAAATGCGTTTGACACCCCTGCCTTAGATCAATATATACTGTAGGAACTTGTAAAGTAGCAAGTGTCCCACATGCCGATAAGCGACGTTAACCCAAAATACTACTACTGCTAACGTAGCAAGAAGGTGGCAACTATACCTTATCTGAAACAATAACTGGGACAGGAATATTCAATTTAAGACCAATAATGCCACCTCTCTAAGTGTTCTGGCACCAATCTTATCCATACGAGTTGTGGACCCGTTTCTCGCTCTCAACCATTTTTTTATGCTATCAATTTTTGGATGATTGCATGCTTGGGTTTACTATTCTGACTCGATTGTCGATATATTTACTACATGGCATGTTTGTGTCTAACCAAACGCACATCTTAGATAGAGCTGTATAAAATATCATAGGAGATAAACTCTAAAACAAGATCCTTGTACATGTCGACATGTTGCTTTCACTTTGCACAATCTGAGCTGTTTTGTCCCCTGTGAGTAACAACATTCTTATTCTGCCTACCCTTCCATTTGAGACATGTCCCAGTCTGCTGAGTCTCCATTCACTATCACCACCATATGAAATATGCTTGGCGAAGATAAAATTCCAGACACGCAGTAATCTTCCCTTTTAAGATATGTGATATAGATAAAACTAGACTTACTGGAAACTTTTCAATGCTTGTTATGATTTAAGGCCTGTGATGGTGTTCCAACGTTGATAAGAATTTATGTATATCGGCAAATCATAGGACTCGTCACAGGATTTGGGGAAAAAGGACAAACGTTATTAAATGTTAGTTTCCGAGTATCTGGTTTTCACACTGGTACTATATGGTCAAGGGAGTGCTTGTATCAAAAGACGAGGGAACAAAGTAATATAATATAGTAGAACTTCGAAAACTGTGCGCTATGGGCCCAAACTTTTGGCTGGAGTATTCGGTTGTTTCGATTCTAGGCAAGAGAATGTTTTACAGCTGGACTGATGGGTCATTCGAGTGTTACAGAGTATTCGAGTAATTCATGTTTGAATTATTGAGTTTAACTGTATCTTCCAGGGATGGATCTGGGTACGGGGCGGAGTAGGAGGCACAACTGAGCCAGCTTTGCGCCACCCGCCTCCTCTCCCATTCCCCCTCTCTGCACACAAATGAGTGCGAAGCCGGAACATTTCCTAGAGCCAATTTTCTGTACAGTTAGATGGTTCAAATTATGCCCTGGAAACGCTTAAAATGTATGAGCTTCCGAGGGCTTCGCCTCATAGACCCCCATTGGGGATTCCGTCCCAGAGACCCTTCGCTTGTTTTCGCGCCACCTGAACGATATTTCTGGATCGCCCCTGTCTTCATTACAAACATAATACAATTTTTTTTTAAGGTTTACGTCTGTTTATACATTCACATGTACGTGCCTTTGTCTATATGCATTATGCAAACTTGTAATGGATGGATGGAGAAACGAATCAACGAATATATAACGCAAATATTGTCTTTAAACTTGTTTACTGTGATATATTATCTAGTGAACATTCTTTAATCACATTAGGAATCGCTCATAGGTTTACCTTATTAAACAGAATATTATCCACGACAATGGAGTCAGGACTACTTTTATATTTACAGCATGACAACTTGAACCACGTCCTTTAAATCTATCCTTTAACTCGCATTTAACTAAAAAATGTTTGACTGACAACAGATGTTAGAACAGGGTTACTCACCGATTTGCCGTGTCCAACCTTGATCATGCTGACAACGGGCTCTTCCGCATACTAAAGATACGTCTTGGATTGTACCTCATATTGCGTATTACAGCTACCCATACATGTATGAACAAGGTTTCGTTTGGTTTTGTGGGATTTATTGGCTATACATGGCGGCCAGTATATTTGGTGGAGGAGGAATCCGTGAAGAACCACCGACCCACGGGAAGCAACTGGCAAGCTTTCTCACATATCCGCATTGGCCGAGCCGAGAACTCACGCGGACATAGGTGAGACGTGTGAGTGATACGTAAAGGCAAATGCCTTAAACCACTTGGCCTCCCAGGGCCCCGTATGAAGAGGGAACAGTGTCCTTTCAGTCAGATGTGGCGTTAATTATGCGACGATCTGCGGGGCATAATTTTACTGTATTTGACTTTTTTTAAAAAATTGCAACATAATTTTTGTGTAACCAAGTAGCTCGAATCGTCAAATGATTGCATTGGGAACAGGGGGTCGGGATAGGGGCGTGTTAAACAATTCTTCCTTACATGTACATTTTCACGCCTGTCCAGTCGTGCTTAATTTTTACTGTTTACTTCCTAATACATGTACCAAACTGCGCTAAATCTAATCATATTGTTCATCTATTATGGTGTTTTTAAGCCTTTCTTTTGTTTCTGTGTGCTTCTGCGTGTACGGGAGAGAAAGAGAGAGACAGAGCTAGTTTGGTTTGGTGTTCTACTTTATACTTCATAATCTGCACTGGTGGATACGATCCGCAGAGGTAGATGCGTATACGTCAACCGGACGCAGAAGATAAAAAAGAAAAACCTTTTTCTTTTCTTGGCACATCAGCACATGAAGGAAGAGAGAGGAATAAACGTTTGTCTAATGCCTTCATTCCCTACTCCATTGGGTAAATTGCTTGCTGTAACAGTAGGAAGGGGAGATTTTTTACTTCAAATCTGTCACCGTTTGTCACAGATTGATGATTATGTGGCGATTTTTATAATAAATCAAAGATGGGCCGGAATTCAATTATTTTCCCTTCTATATATCGTATTGCCAGGCTTATATGTGTGTTTTGTACCTGACCATGTGAAATCAAAGTGACATTAAAAATTAATAACGTCTGGGTAAAAATACATTATTTCTGCTGTGAAGATGTATATCTTGATATGTGTTCCGGTTATTCACAGGTAAAAATACTTGATAAATGGCTTGTTTAGTGTTACCGCATATACTCGTATATAAGTCAGATCCAACTGCAAACTGCATAGACCCAAATAGGTTGTCGCACAATGAGCCGGCAGATCTGGGTCTATGCAGTTTGTTAGGAGTAATCAGTGGAACAAACAACGTAGACCTTGATCTGCCGGCGCATTATGCGTTTTGTTGTTTGCGGTTGGACCCGACTTTTAAGCGAGTATACCGGTAGTTCCTAAGTTTCGATCGTGTTTGATAAAAGAAAGTTTGACTTAAATAAACGTTGGGTTGAAAGAGAAGCATACTCAAACGGAGGGGGAATATCAATGACTGCGTGAAAAATTAAATATCATCAGGGTGACCACATATATTGGTATAAAAATCCTAAAAATCAGTCCTGCAGAGGTAAGCCACTGCTCTGCCGAGAAATTTGCTCAGTTCAGTTTAGTTCAGATAAATCTATTAAAATACGTATAGTATATATGTTTAACTGATTGCAGTGTTTTATATATATATATATATATATATATATATATATATATATATATATATATATATATATATATATATTTATTTATTTAACTGATTGCAGTGTTATATATATATATTTAACTGATTGCAGTGTTATATATATATATATATATATATATATATATATATATATATATAACTGATTTCAGTGTTTTATATATATATATATATATATATATATATATATATATATTTAACTGATTGCAGTGTTATATATATATATATATATATATATATTTAACTGGTTGCAGTGTTATATATATATATTTAACTGATTGCAGTGTTTTATATATATATATATATATATATATATATATATATATATATAACTGATTGCAGTGTTATATATATATATATATATATATATATATATATATATATATATATAACTGATTGCAGTGTGTTATATATTGAAAGGTCAATATTGTCAGAAAACCCTGAAAAATTAATATTTCAGCCCCAAATAAAAGATATAAAAAATAAATAAAAAATTAGCATTCCAAAATTCGTAGAAGTAACGGCAGAAATAAGCGTTGTTTGGAGAAACTGGTAGGTGACAGTGCGCAGTTATTAAAATGACTGAATACACTTTGCAGTCAGCCTATAATACTTCGTGCACTCTCATCTAAAACTTCTTCCATTTTTGCTAAGGTACTATTTTTCTCCTTTTTCTTTTAAAGAAATGAACATTACAACTCATGGTGGATTCAGTTGGAGAAATATTATGCATGCCTGCCTGTATGCTTTTATGCAAGCTAAATGCACTGACTAGTCAACTTTGACAATGTTTTACTAATTTCGTTTTTAAACCAGTAAAATCCTCCTTATAAATATGTCGTAAATTTTCGAAGAATATTTTCGATGATAAAATTACTGAATTTTCCTGATTTTATTTTTAAAGCGAACAAAATTATATTGTATAATATTTTTTTTTCGAAGAGCAAATTAATGTCTTTTTTACATAGCTTTTTGGTATTATCATGTAACTGTCAAAAAATAATTACTGTGTGTATGAACATGTGGAAGGCAGTATACATGGTATTCAGTAATTTATGATTAAAGTTTTCTTTTGTTTATTTCAAGGACATGTCCAAATTATCTGACAAGATATGCATTAAAATCGGTGATAGGTTTTACAACCTCTTAGACACGTTCATCCTCCAGTTTCTGATAAAGGCACAGTACAATGTTAGTCTTAATTGGCTGCTTCCGGAGTTTCATTTTGTTACAATTGACCTTTCCGATCCTTGTCATTTAATTACTGTGGCTTTAAACATCCGCAAGCACGGACAACATATTGGAACGTATGGTTTGTTAAAACGGGTCATCCTGTTGCTAATCACAGATTACCATAAGCAGCTGGAAAGATCAATTAACGTCAGGCTCAATTCATATCGTGCTTTTTAACGATCCATCGTTTCTCTCAAAGTAATGTTATTTAAATGATCCCATTGTTTTTTTCGATTATTCTTTTTTGGGCCGATTGATTTTGGACAGCCTATGGCAATTATCAGGCTTTCCAGGAAAAATACATATTGGAAGGTCTACGAGTCTTTTACGGTAGGAAACCGAAATAAAATCGGTCTATAATAGTGTCGTTGCACCGGACTTCTCGCGTGACTCTGTGAGAGCTAGGTCTATACATACGAGTGAAAGGCTCAAAACGTGGCTTACCCAAAATATGGTAAACTCGCTGATTGGTTGACAGGTTAGTCGGTGTTCCTACTACAAACTTTGATCACATAAATACACCGTTTTTATATTTTTGTTTATGTTTTGAACCGACCACATGAAGTATGTATAGGAAATACAGGCTTTTTGTTTCTGGACGAATATCTTGCAAATCGTCAGACTGTGACACTGTCACATTGAGTACATCAAAGGTAAACACATTAATAGCTACCACCTCTAAAGTACATTATAAATATGTTTATATTTGTCACTTATGCACAAATAGTGTTGATGGCCTTTATGGTTTATCAGTCGGCGTAGATCTATCGGAGTCACGCTAGAGTCTGTTTGTATTAAACAAAATCTCGTCTGGACCAGAGTTCAAGGTGCTCCGACTACTAATCTGTCAAAGTCTCGTTCTATCAGACTCTCGCGTGACTCTGATAGATCTACGCTGAATGAGTCTGATACATGTATACAGTTGATTCTTATATATATAGGTGTCGCTCATTCCTTTTTCTTTTTTCTTCTTTTCTTCTGTCCAATAAATGCACCATCTATGCAGTCAAGTCTTTTAGCTCTATTTGTGCACGAGCGGTAAATGTACGTTTATTTATAATGTACTGTAGGGGTGATAGAATATATTGTGCAAAAGCGGGCAATGTGTGCCCCTTTTTATGTATTCGCTGAGTTAGTGTCATAGCTTGACGATTTGCAACAGTTTCATGCAGAAGTAAGAACCTGTATTACCTATTCATCGGTCCAAAACATAAAACAAAATACGAAAGCTGTATGTATGGAAAATAAGTGTTTACTAAAAATGCTGACTAACATGTCAACTAATCAACAAGTTTCGATTATTTTTGTTAAGCCTAGTTTTAAACCTTATAATATCTTGTATAGATGTGTAATAAGGTTTAACGGCACATCAGCACAATAACGGCTATATGGAGCCGATTAAAGGTAAAGTTAAAAAAATGTAAACATAAAGAATTACACACACACACACAACGTTAAGAAGATAAGCCCTTCGAAATAAATGTAAAGATGAAGTAATGCAAGATTAAATATAAATTGTAAAAATGTAAATACAAAGAATTGAGAGAAAAAAATTAGGAAGATGAATCTTCCCAAATAAGCGTAAACATGAAAGAGTGCAATATCAAAAATAAAGGTAAAGAAGCTAAGATTCTATAAAATGTATATAAAATGAAATATAAAAGTAGAAAGGAAATAGGCCTTATACCAGATGGTCAGATTTTGCTAAATAAACCGCATTCCCTCAAGAGTCCAAGATTTTCTCTGATGGCACATCGTCATAAAAACTTTTGTATAGACCATTACAAGACCCCGTAATGGCGAAGATCTCACAGAGTAACGTGAACGGTCTGGTTGAACGAGACTGGCTCTGTCCGTGTCTTTCGCAATGTGCAGAGCTTGACTCATGACCTTGAACCGTTACCAAATAAACCATAAGGCGGATTACGTTGACCTAAGTACTGCTATGTACACTTCCGCAAAATAATTCGTCGAATGTTTAGTGAGACATAATTATGTGAACTGTTTCAAATTATGCTTGCTATGCAAACATTAAAAGGGAAGGATGAAATATACAAGAATGTACTGTAACTATGAATACAAATATTTTACTTAGTATTTTACAAGATTCGTGAAAAACTTCCAGACGTTTTGCAAAGGTAAAATGGAGCCGAATGCAATGAACTCTGTTCAGAGAATGCCGTAAACTCAGCTTTTCTCCGCCTTAATAACCCCTTCATGACAGCACCATTGGCTGTGAGTGCATTAAGAATTGCATCACGAAATTTGAATAAAGGAAATAGAGGAAATGCGTGGGCATGTTCATCAGAAGAAATATCTGACAATTGGGTGTTTCTTTTGAAAATGACATCTGCAAGTTTCACTCCCGTGATAATTATAGCGTGATGGTAGATAATACAAAAAAATCGGTTTCATGATGAAAAAAGTAAATTACATAGTAAATTAATAGCAGCGCATATTACTAATGAACTGTAGGAAAAACTTTGAAAGTTAGGAACAAACTCGCATCGCTGGCTGTGCAGAGTTTTATGGATGTAACTCCCTGCGGTATTTTCACATAAAATTTCTGTTAAGGTCTTGATGAAACTAACAACAGCTCATTAATCTAGGTTCAAAGCACACAAACAATTGATCGAAAAAGTGACATTTTATAAACTTAAAATATGTTCATGAAATGCGAATGCGCCGCCCCGTCCTTCCTACACAAATTCCCTACCAATTCCTTTCTTGCAACTCTAGTGTTATGGGTCAAATCTAATTTTGTTAATAATTAAATATTTCATTAATTTACAAAGGTGGTTCTATAGGGAACATCACATGAACTATTCAATAAAGTTCCACTTTCAATTTTGTGCCTTTTGATGCCTTTCTAAAGAAAAACACTTATTTCCACTTGGGCTACCCGTTTTTCATGAACACTCCCTTTTGAATTCGACAATAAAGCAGCTTCAAAAATATAGTTAAATAATAAAACAGCTACAAAAATATAGATGACAGTGACCTACTTTTTATGGAAGGGTTTTACTCTCACCTAGACTTATCCACATGCAAAGTTATCGAACCCTGTAGCCAAAAGTGCACGAAAACATTAGCTAAACGAAGAACCTAACCAAGCTGTGACGGACGGACGGACAATGGTAACATGTACTCTACTTCCACATTCGTGGCTGAACATAAAAATATGTACGCCACTTAATCAACCATATATAGTAAGTTTTCATCAGTCTACCCAGGATATGCCACAATTGATGACCATATCGAATCTAAAACTTGTGTGCTGAATCGATCAAGAAAACAAAGGAATGTTAAAGGCTTACGGATGTCTGAAAGTTAGATAGTTCGGTACTGTAAAAGCTGACTCCTTTTCTCAGCTGAAAGTTTGCTCCTTATATAGGTAAGCTAGCTGTTTAGAACAAAGCATCATGATCATTATTAGCAGTCTCAACTAGCCAGCAGGAATGTCTACACAGACCGCCTGCTGTACTCTGGCATATATTGGTGTGTAGAGCTGTCCGGTACAATCGACGTAAATGGGTCGTTAATCCAACGAACGAACGAACGTCCGGTACAACTTCCACAGTTCATCAACGAGATCTACAGAGAACAATACCCAATCTTTCACACATCTGCCCTTAAACAATATATGATTGCCGATTGACCAGCATGTAATGTAAACGAGAGAGAGAGAGAGAGAGAAGTTCAAGAAAATGTGAGAAAAATCATGAAATTCATGAAACATCGTACGTATGTATTGTTAACTTCTTTCTCCCTTGTAACAAGATCGGTCCGTAAAATGTGATATAGTCCTATGGGTCCGTTCAGGTATATAAATCACGTGCTGTGTTCGGGTTTGTTACACATTACTAAATTGCTTCCACTCACAAAAGGTTCAATACACGAGGCACTCAGCACCACCATGCAATATTTTGTTAAAGCATCCTGACACTAAAGGGCTTTTAATTTTATACAAAGATGCCAATCCACTCTCATATATAGCCGCCGTTACCGAAAATGGAAAAACAATTTTAAACGATTTCGTCTCAAAAACCGCTTAACAGAATTTGAGCAACTTTGACAGAAAGTATTCTGCCATGAAGGCCTTGCAAGTTTATCCAAATGATCCCGATTCACCATTAAAGATTGCTGTCGTTAAAAAATCCAAAATTCTTTAAAAAAAACTTCTTTTAAAAACCTTCTCATCAGAGTTCCCCAAAATTTTGACCCGCCGTCAAATATGGCTGCCATTACTAAAACTATAAAACTTGTAAACATTTTCTTCCTCAAGAAAACAAAACAAACAAAAACAAAACAAAACAAAAGAACAACGTTCAACACAATTTAACCAAGTTGCCAGAATTATCCTGGCATAAAAGGCTTTCAAATTTGACAAAATGATGCCGATCTGTCATCAAATATAGCCACCGTTATTAAAGACAGAAAAACCTTTAAATGACTTCTTCTCGAAAACTGCTTAGCAGAATTTAGCAAAATTTGACAGAAACATTCTGGAAGGAAGGTCGTTCAAGTTTTTCTAAGACTTCTATACAGAAAGCATCCTGGCGTAAAGGACTCTTAAGTTTATCCAAATGATACCAATCTGCCATTAAATATGTCTGCTGTTATTACTGATAAGATAGAAAAATGTCAGTGACTTCTTCTAAAAACCACTCAGCAGAACATGACCAAATTTGACATAAAGCGATCTAGCTTGAATGCGTTTCAAATTTATACAAATGATGCCAATCCGACATCAAATATGGTCCCCATTACTAAAAATAGACAAACATTTATCGCAGAAAACCGTTCAACAGAATTTGACTAACTTTGCCAGAAAGAGTCTTGGAATTGAGGCCTTTCAATACTGGACAAATGATGTATATGTGCCATCAAACATTGACGAAATTCAAAACTGGAGTCACCTTGAAACAACTGCTTTCATAACATGTGCAATCAACAGCACTTTAAGAAATTTCTAGAGAAAGCATTCTACTGACCCGGATTTCATGGGCAACTGCTCTTGCTTTTGACTACTAGGCAGATATCAGCTAGGTGAGTGATCTCGTGCCATTGGGCCTCTTGTTATGGTCATAATATCTCAATTAATAAGGTAAATAGCCATAATTCTGGGATGAATTTTGAAATTATGTCATCCATCAGACAAGATAATGTACAATGTTTGATATTAACTTGCTTCCTTAGGATTAAAGATTGTAAGAGACATTGAACTCAGTCACATGTCTTAGTTTGTAATCATTCTGTGGTGAGTTGAGACACTTTTACTTTGCGATTTGTTTCATGAGATTGCTTTTAATAAATATAGAAACGTGCGTTACTGAGGTTACGAGATGTAAAAGACATAGGCTGCTTTTGAATGTAAATTGTAATCTAATAACATATCATTTCCGAATTATGAGCAGTTTCTTCATATTCCTTCTGTCACCAATTATCGGATCTTTTTAATAATAATAATAATAATAATAATAATATCCGTTATTTATATTATGTGCACGTGCTCTCTTAGATTGTGTAAGAAAGGTAATTGAATAGAAGGTCAGTTTCTCGTCTTGAAGCTACTTCATGCACCGACTTGTAAAGTCAAAAACATATGGGGAGCCTTATCCGCCTTTGGCATTATCTGGTCAAGTCAGAGATCAAGAAGATTGACACTTTGCATCGAAATGTCTGATTTTACACAGAGAGGAAAAGGAAAGAGAGAATTATTGTTAATTTGCTGTTAAAGTAACGTTATCAACAGTGTGTGAAATAGTTCTAAGCGAAAGTAGCTTTTTCTCAAACTTTGTTTGTCAATCTTTTTGATATGGATATGTACAAGACAATTACCAGGAGCAGTTCCCAGTTGTATTGCCAAAGTTGCCACCTTTCTCGAAGACATGATGCAACAAACTGAGCTTGAGCAGGCGAACTCCCGACTCTCCAGTTATCAGTGGTGCAGCAACCGCCCAAGCAGCACCCGCAACTGCAGGGGGAGGGGGGGGGGAGGGGCAGAATTCTTTCTACGCCACTGCATGTTATACTCTCCTTTCACACTTTGGGACCGACCAATTTAATTTGGGATGTGGGTGGGAGGGGAGCTGGAATTTTTCTTTCCGACCAGGATATTTTTTTAAATCTCGAGATATTTTTTCTCATCTAAATGATTAATGTATATATATCTATCTATATATATATATATATATATATATATATATATATATATATATATATATATATATATATATATATATATATATATATAAAATGCATTTTTCAACAAATCGGAGCAAGAGTATTTTGTTTTAAGCCCCACCCTCACCCTCCCCATCCAAGCATTCGCCGCCGCCTACAATTAAATGGTCGGTCTTTTGAGCGTTCAGAAAATGGCAAAATAAATGGGTATAGTTATACTATTGCTGTTATTTTTTAGGACGCAGTATGACAAAATAAATTGGTATTGTTATATTATTGCTGTTATTTTTTTAGGACGCAGTATGACAAAATATATTGGTATTGTTATACTATTGCTGTTAATTTTAGGACGCAGTATGGCAAAAATAAATTGATATTGTTATACTATTGCTGTTATTTTTTTAGGACGCAGTATGACTATAAATTGGTATTGTTATACTATTGCTGTTATTTTTTAGGACGCAGTATGACAAAATAAATTGGTATTGTTATACTGTTGCTGGATTTATAGGACGCAGTATTTCACAGGGTACAAAGAGCAGTATCAGCCACAGTATGTCACCAAATACAGATGTTGTCACGGATGGCAGCAGAGAGGCAACGAGTCAGGCTGCTTGTACAGTAAGTACGAATAGATAATTTCACCTAATTTAAGACACTATTGTCGTCGTCATTGTCATCGCTGTCGTCTTTGTTATTCTAGTCGTCGCTGTCTGTTAGTGTCGTTGTCATCGCTATCGTCTTCTTCTTCATGATCACCATTAATCATTATCATCATCACCACCACCACTATCAACACCATCACGAACACCACCACCACCAGTTTTTGTTCGTGTTCCCTCAATGCAGTGGGGCCTTGACGCAATTGCCACCACAGTCGTGTTCAGTCGCGTTGTGGTAAAAATTCGATGCGCATGATCCACGTTTATCTTTTGACAGTTTGCTCCAGAATGTTCTGAACAATGATTTGCCCTCATAAGGTACAACAGACTTCACAGACTTTTACTTCTACAGACGTATTTATGTCCACACATGTATGACTGTCACTTGACGTGTTTATTTATGGTTGTGTATCAGCGTGCGTGTGAGAGAATTTTAAACTATAGCTCTTCCTGGAATGCATTCGGAACATCGTCATCTCTTTCCGGTGTGAGTCGAATAACTTCGACTCTCTGAAAGAGACCTAGAGGTAATCGTAGTGATATTTCCCAAATTGGTAAGTTTTTGCGGACGAACATCCGGCTACATGTGCCACGAACAGATTTGTATAAAATGATAGGTGTTGAAAATAGCACACGACGACGTTTCAACAATTAATGAATACTTGCACTTATTTTTAATGGTATTCTTGCAACTTTGTAACTAAATTTGTAATAAAAAAATATTAAGAAATTATTCGGTTTCAATAGCCTGAAACTATTGCTTACGTTACTGTTAGTGATGACAGATCATTGTGATGTAAAATAAAGTTATTATAACGTAATGACAACGGGATAGAGGGCAGTTCAAAATGGCCATTATTTACATCCGAGTTTGTTTTTTTTTTATCTCAACTGGTCATAGACCAGAAGAGCTTATGTGATGGTCTGTCGTCCGTCCGTCCGTTATCACAAGTTTGTTATCGCTACTCTTCCTAAACTTCTGGAGGATTGCCATGAAACTTTGCACAGACATTCATCCCATGGTCTAGTTGGTCCTAAATCAAACTGGTGTTGCTCTGATATCCAATATGGCCGCCACAGCGACCATCTTGAAAATCTTGCTATCGCTACTTCTCCTGAATGGATGGTAATATCAACATGGGTTTTCGCTTAAAGACTTTTTATGATGTTTAGCTGGTCCTAAATAAAAATGGTACCGATTTAGCGTCTAATATGGCAACCATGGCAGCCATGTTAAAATCTTATTATGACAACTCTACCTGAACAGAAGGTCATATTGACGTGGGGTTTTCACCAGAAGCATTTTTATGATACCCAGTTGGTCCTAAATGAAAATGGTGCCGATCTTACATCCAATATGACCGCAACAGTATCCATCTTTAAATTGTTTTTATTCCTACTCCTCCTGAATGGAACGTAATTTCTTGAAAATATTGTTTTTCCTGCTCCTCTCCAAATGGATGGCTATATCAACTTGGGGTTTTCACCAATATACTTCTTATGATACCTAGTTGGTCCTAAACGAAAATAGAGCGAGTCGTAGATCCAATATGGCTGCCACGACGACTGTCATAATAATCTTTTTGTCACTACTCCCCCTGAAGGAATGATCATTATGACATGGGGTTTTCACCAAAAGACTTCTAATGATGTCTGCTTTGTCCTAAATGAAAATGGTGCAAAGCTGACATCCAATATGTGTACAACAGTAGCTAATTTGAAAATCTTGTTATCACTGAAGAATAACTGAGATGGTTTCAACACTCGACAGTTAAAAGGAAGAAATGGTCTTATCTTGAATTCATGGAAATTCTTTTCGCCCAGTAGAGCGTCAGACCCTTCGAGGGACTCTTGCTCTAGCTTGTGATGAAAAGGACGAGGAAGTTCCGATTGACTGGAATTTTCAACCATAACATTGTCGAGTCCTAAACTGTTATGCATGATGTTTATATACTTAACTTTCGTCCATGATTGTAACTTGTGTGGTTATTTTAAAATAAATACTTAGCTTTTTTCAGTGGTTTACATAGTATTTCCATAGGAATTTCGCAATTTGACTTTTGTGACATATTCAGGCTGGACAGTATTTTTTCCACTAGAATTACTCACATTGTGATGTAACATAGGTTATGTAGGCATGTGTATTTATATACAGAATTTAGTAAACAAATTAATTCCTGTTCTAGAATTTTTGTTCTAAAACATCAGTCTGCAAGGAGTCTACTTTAGCTGTGTTGTTGAAATAAGATATAATTTGAGAGGAATTATTTATTTACAATATTCATTGGAAATATAAAAGTGCTAATTGTCCTTTGGATTAATACATGATTTTGGGATTTATGTGAACTCATTCAAATACATTCTGGATTACATCTTTGTGGTATATCAGGACATTCAAGGATATTGGAATTAATTTGGAACATTCTATTTTTTGGACTTGTGATTAGGACATTTAGGATTATTTGGAATTAAACTCACAAATTGTAAGTGTCTTTTAAATTTCCACTTTTGTTGTCTGGAAATAAATTGCTTGTTGATTTTACTTACATTGTTGGTTTCACTTTCTTTCCGTTACATATTTTAAGACCCTGAGTAGTAACATAAACGCAATCTCAAGGAAAATAATTCAGCTTGGACTATAGTGGATTTCCAGACTTTTCTTCGTTTTCATACAGCTTATGGATTTGAAAAATCTTCATGAGGCGGTGTACAACTTATTTTCTGTACACTCTGCGGAATCGTATTCATCACTCCACAGGGTTAGACACAGGCGTAATACAAATTTACGTAACTGGTTCAGCCGATCTATTTGGTTCTTCGTGCTTTAGCTCATGTGTGCGTGTGTGTGTGCGCGTGTGTGCGTGTGTGTGTTTAAATCTGTACTTGTCATTTAAAAATCCAGAAAATTGATGCGTGTTCCTCTCACAGGACCATTAATAGTACAGGTGACAGTAACGTACATTGCATGATTCCGGGACTGTCGGCCCATAGCAGAATCGGTCTACCCAAATCGGCCCATTACGTACTCGGCCTATCGCTAGGTCGGTCCACCATTTATATAATAGTAATTTGGATACAATGTCCTTTGTCAACGGTCATTTCATATTTATTTTTTTATCTCTATATGTTTCATTATGGTCAGTGCATCTGTGTATGATTTTTAATATCCAGTTAAAGTACAAGTCATACAGTTTATGTAGGCGTTCAGTACCGACCATTTCAGTAAGTACAAACAGGATTGAATGTCGCGCGCTGTGATGTCACAATGAGAGCTGCGCGTGTTTTGAAGAAAAGCAATTCGTCATACCCTGTTATTTGTTATGATAGAACCGACGTCCTGTTTTCTTGACTCAGTTTAGTACCTGGTAACCATTGTAAAAGTCCATAACGATCAATTATTTTCGTCTGTATTCTTTGTTTACTTATTACGGTTAATCAAACCCGTAAAGTTTGCATACTCATTAATGAGTAACTAATCAGTTAGTAAATAATGTTTATAATAAGTATTTATTGTTCAATAACAACAGGTGTTACGAAGCCATACAAGATCGAAGGTAAAAATCACAAAAACCCCACAAACTTGGGATTGAAATGTACTAATACTGATGACACAGCTTATTACAGTAAACATGCTGCTCTGTATTAATGTTCTGTATTGCAGTGAATTCGATTCGGATATACGTAAAATCACGGCGCGGTGTGTGTTGTGGGGGGTGGGGTGGGAGAGATGGGGCTATTTGAAATCTATACGATATTGCCCACATAAATTTTTTTGGCCAATGTCGTCGTCGCGCCGAATTCTTCAACGATACAACGATACATCGCGATGGTTGTGCAGCATACGATAAAATCACTACTGTAGACACTGTCGCCTTTTGAATGATGACCCTTTTTTCCTGAAATGCATCGTAAGGAGCAATACTCTACTGTACAAAATATAAGTGTGTCCTTGGGCAAGACACTCCAGTTGTTTCTACACTAAATAACCTACTTGCGTTGCAATGCCGTAAAACGCCAAACCAAACCAAAACAAACGTAAGCCATTGTGGTAATTTTCACTCTGTATAGCTTTCCAACGCTTTTTAGACGCTGTTTATGTTTTATTTACATTTTAAAACATGTCTTTCTCAGAAATGTGGGAGTTAAAGTTACTTTAATGCAAATTAAGCACTGCCCTGTCCTGGCAAGTAGTGTCTGTGACCTTCTGTCTGCAACTCACTGTTTATGTTTCGTCATTTTTATAAGTCTCTACACAACAAATGAACATAAATGTAGCATTGTCCTTGATTTGCAGATTATAACACCTTTATAGAACACTCTTATAGTTGTACACAGATCTGATGACACATCCAGATTTATAACACCTCTATATAACACTCTTATAGTTGTATACAGATCTGATGACACATCCAGATTTACAACACTTTTATATAACACTCTTATAGTTGTACACAGATCTGATGACACATCCAGATTTATAACACTTTTATATAACACTCTTATAGTTGTACACAGATCTGATGACACATCCAGATTTATAACACTTTTATATAACACTCTTATAGTTGTACACAGATCTGATGACACATCCAGATTTATAACGCCTTTATATAACACTCTTATAGTTGTACACAAGTCTGACGACATATCCAGATTTATAAACAACAAAACATGAAATGGTCAAACAAAAAGGGTGGTCAGTTGTTCTGCACGCGTAAACAATCCAGAATTAGCGCTGTATTTCCGGTAATTGACGGGAAGTTACAAACATGTTACGATCGGCAAGGACGTGTGGTCGAACGGTTGGGTTATCCATGTCTATCTGAAATGCTAAATTTGACAGAAAGGTTTTGACCGTGGGGGGTGGGGGGACTCGTTCTCACACAGTCTCATTAAAACTCTCATGGTCTGTTGTTACGTTAGGTTTTACACAAATTCAATAAAGGTTCGCGGCAAGGGGATTTTAGAGTTGAGAGAAACTAAAACTAGGTTGTAAAGTGGAAACGTACTCGGAATTGTAACGTGCTTTGGGTATTTGAAACTAATTTCAATTTAACCATCGCTCAGAATTACATGTCATGACAGATTGTAGTGTTAGATAAGAGTTTAAAGGTCGAGAACTTGAGAAGTCGTGCGATTCATCTCGAAGATATTTGTATTTTTGCTTGAAGTTCCTTGAGGGCAGTAAATGCAGAGTATCATCAACTTAAAAAAAAAAATATTTCTTTGAACGCATTAGCTTTCTAGACTGGTGCATTAGGATTGCCTTTGCTGAATCGTGTGATCTAACATTTGGTTGCGGGGTTACCCGTGATATGTAATCAAGATGGAATGCACGACATTCCTCGTTTCGAAAAGAAGAAAATTTACATTTTCATTTTATGATTACGTGTATGCAGATAGTCATCAAACTGCAAGTATTTCCTGTACGTTCGTTAAATCTTTCCACCAGTTTTGTCTCTGTGGAAGTTATAAAGCAACATGGATTAGCATAGCATTACCATACCAATTCCAAGAGGGATAAAAGACACCCATGAAAACAGATGCCAAAAAAATAATGTGTTTGCCTGATCGGAGACAAAGCTAGTATAGGGGTGGGGTGAGATAGGTGATACGCGTGATTCATAACCTTACATGCCAATCAGTGGACGCTATCTAGAAGCATTCTGTATTGTGCGATATCTGAAGTAATAATCTTTCTATTGTATTGCATCTGAACCACACATTTATTTTTCTGTCTGATAAAGCGATTGTGATAAGAGCTACCAGTTCTCTGAACTTTGAATTACCTCTTTCGCGCAAATAAAAGTACATTCAGTGGCGGCGCGAGGGGGGGGGGGGGCTCAGGATGGGTCAATTGCTCTCGGGCGCCAGGCGAGGACGGGGGGACGCCGTCGGGACCTTTTTTTATAGCTGTAACCGGGGCATAGATGGGGGTGGAGGTGGAGGTTGGCAACTGACATAAAAACTGTTCTCTGTCTCAAAGTG
Source organism: Margaritifera margaritifera (assembly GCA_029931535.1). Taxonomy (NCBI): domain Eukaryota; kingdom Metazoa; phylum Mollusca; class Bivalvia; order Unionida; family Margaritiferidae; genus Margaritifera; species Margaritifera margaritifera. Next base: position 51,405 of record JAQPZY010000321.1, on the reverse strand, counting down.
AGGACGCCACAAAAAAAATTGCCCCTGACGCCTTAAACCCTCGCGCCGCCACTGATTACTTTTTTTTCCGGTCAATCAGTTTTGTTCTGCCTCTCTCCACACTTTCTTGTTACCACTCTAGAAGCTGTATCTGAATAGATTTTTGTCAAGGCTTATATATACGCTTATGTCATAAAGATCTTGGAGTAGTTTAATTATGTGCAATATTTTACGCATACTAATAAGGTGATCCTGGATTTGATTGGCTGACCTTGATATCATCCTACAGGCGTATTTCAACACAGATTTTGATAAAATCGGTCATTATGCTTAGATCATCAAACTCAGACTAATCAGGATTATGACCAACATATGTTCACAGCAATTATGTTATGTGGTCTCTTCAGTTTGTTTGATCATCCAACTTTGCACAAATGCTCTAGATTTCATTTTCGTACAACCCAGAAGAGAAAAAATTACCACTATCTTAAAGTCATTCCCGATAGAGTATGGGTGATTTTTTTTTATTATGGTGGTCACCTCGTGGGAGGGTGTCAAGATCACAGAAAGGTTGAGTTTTACAATGGGGGTCAAATTCGAGATAATCAATTTCAGTTAAAAAAAAAAAATTAATTAATGCTCCATAAATCACTTTTCGGCAACACAGAAGATATAGCTAAGAGTGTTTGTATTATTTTTATAGCTTTCACCTTGCTAGTAGGTGTCAAGGTCACAGACAGGTTACTAAGCACGATAGGGATCAAATTCTGTGGCTTGAACTCTAGCGAATTTGAAAAAATCTGTATGTTTCACTTCCATTCAAAGCAAAAGACAACTAGAGGGCTCTTGAGCAATTTGCTCACTTAAATATACCCCCGCATCTCCTCCATTCCACTCATACCTCATGATGGAGATAAGTCTGAAGTCACAAAAGGGGCGTAACTCTTCTGCGAATAGGGCTAGTTCGGTGATTGGTCAACGTGCATATTTTCTGGTGCTGACCATGTACTAAGTTTCACAGCAATCCATTAAAAAGAGCAATAGTATTTGTATTCAAAGTTTTTGTCATACATTGCATCCAGCTGTAAGTCAATAAAGGACGATAAGTTTTCCAAAAATCACCACAGCACAAAGATTTGTCGAAATATACATCTACCATGTTTTACAACGATCCCCCTCCCCCCCCCCCCCACACACACACAAAAATGCAAGACAAGTTGCGTTGACAAGATTCTGTCTTAAACTGACAATAGGGGCAAAAACATTCAACAAGCACAGTGATTTGTCGATATGCTAATCTTCAGATGATGGTTATCACATGTATCAAGTTTCATTGCGATTCATTGAAAACTGTGAGACTGGCTGCGTTCACAAGATTATGTCATAAATTACATCCGGCTGTAAGTCAAACAGAGCAATAACTCTGTCATAAACTACGTCCGGCTCCAAGTCAAAAAGAGCAATAACTCTGTCATGCACTACATTCGGCTCCCAAGTCAAAAAGAGCAATAATTAAAAACACATCGCAGAAGTACTGTGATTTGTCTTCAGATGATGACCATAATATGTACAAGTTTCAGTGATCTATCACAAACTGCAGGACTAATTGAGTTCACACGATTCTCAAATACACTGCATTCAGCTGCAAGACAAAAAGGGCTATAACTTAAAGAAATTGTGAGAGGACAGTAATTTGATGATATCCGCATCTTCTAATGATAACCATAACATGTTCAAAGTTTCACGGCAAGTCACTGAAAACTATGAGACTGGCCGCGTTCACAAGATTCGGGCAATAACTTTTATAAAAATTGCGGGAGCAAAATGATTTCTTGCTATGCGCATCTTCAGGTGATGGCCATGATATTTTACATGTTTCATGGCACTTTGTAAAAACTGCGAAACTAGAGATTTTGTGCCGGACGGACGAACGCGACGATTTCTTTATCCCCTCTCCCTGCTCAAAGTCCCAAAACGTTGACAGTTTATAACTCTTAGTAAAGCAAAGTTAGAATCAAATAACTTTAAGACTTTTCTTAACTAGGGTCCCTCTACTAGACTGCTAAATTTCTATGATTTTAGTTCACCCTATGTATCATGTCTGATTTTGTGATTTTGAATCGGGGCTTGACTTTCTTGCTCAAAACGTTTCAAGTAGACTGGGTCTCGCCTGTAAAACTAGACTGGGTCTCGCCTGGAAATTGTAAAACTATTAAGCGTGAGATTTTGTTTCGACAAATAAAAATGACGTTACTTTTTAAAACTCGTTTCTGATTGGCTGATAGTGGAGACTCAATTTCAGATTCAAGCTCCGAGTTTGATTATCTACAGGCCTGATCTTAGAGTTGAAAGCTCGGGCTTGAGTCTCTTGCTCAAAAAGTTTACAGGATGAGGGGCCTGACCCTGAATATGGGGATAGACCTTTGCGTTATTAGCAACTTCGAGTTCATTCCTACGGATCATACCTCGAATGTATGCCGATATCTGCCATTCGGACCACATCGGCTATTTACGAAACAAGGATTGACCAGAGTGCGAATGCACCAAACTATTTTCTTTCCAATCGTAGAAATACCCGAGGTGGTCCGAATAGATGCGGTTTCTTTTTTGCGGCGAAATCTCCGGCGAACAAAATGTCTGATTTGTCCGACACACACCTGAGGCATATTTTGTTTCGCAGAAATAACCGAGGTGGTCCGAATCATAAGAGGCGTTGCAAAAGTAATGTCCGACACAAAATATCAGGCTCGGTCTCAAGTTATGGATTTGTGATGATTTCAGGGCTGATTTTATTCTCAGGTCACCCATGCGCACTCATTCAAAATGCAAACAAATTGTTATTTCAGTTCACTTTAATAATGTGTTAATAAGTTGCAAATTGTATAGACTAATGCACACAATCATGTAGTAATGCACATAATCATGAATGGAATGATGCTTGTTACACTTCGTCTACATATTTAGTCAAACATACAACCTATTATGAAAACATTTGCAAGGTATGATCTTTTGATGCAAAATACCACCAGAAAAAAATCTTCAGCATAAGGGATTTGTCATTCTTTGAGACATTCAGCCCAAGTACTGAGATTGTGAGATGGTCTAAACTTTTTGTTAGATCATCCCTCTCACTGTGAGAGATCACATTTATGTAGAAACATCTTGAAGTCTGGAGCTGAAAGTTTCCCATTGCCAAAGTGGATGCATTGCTACTCAGTTTAGCTTAGTTCTCTTGCTCTATACCTTTTCTCATTTTCTCAGACTCTTGACTGACATCTGTATCTCAGAGGGTACAAGTAACAGTCTAACGATTTTCGCAGTCGAGAGACTTCCGGTATTTTTGAAAATGTAATGAAGAACATTATTTTATAAGAAAGCTTAAAACACAGCGGTTTGTGGTTATTTTATGTTTGTACATTATGCTCTTTAACGTACGTTATGCACATTTGTCCTGGCTGCTGTTATTTTTTTTATGTCATAACTAGTAAGTTGTTGAAATGTTTGTGGACCACAGAGAACCCTTTTCCACCGTCACCCCCTCTCTGCAAGTTAAAATAGATGATGCCATCGTAGTTTTACTAAGCGAGATATACATACAAAAAAGAGATATTGTAGCCTATTATGGCTCAGACAGAAACAATGTTTTGTTTGGTTTGGTTTTGTGGGTTTAACGCCATTTTTCAGCACATGAAATGCTATGCATCGCGGCTAGTATATTTGGTGGAGGAAGAACCAGGGAAAACCCGGAAAGAACCACCGATCCACGGGAAGCTACTTGCAAGCTTTCTCACATACCCACACTGGCCGAGCCGAGACTACAACACACGTGGACAGAGGTGAGATGTCAGTGATCTGCAAAGGCGAGAGTCTTAGACCATTCGGCCATTCAGGGCCCCTCAGACGGAAACAAAGACAGTAAAATATGTTTGAGAACATCATCGTTCGAAGTTGAAAATTAATATAGGGAGTTAGCAGTTCAAAGAATATTTTATTTTATTGTTTGGTCAGATTTCTTACTGCCACAAATATGGTAACTGCTTCATTGAATTGTGCGTTACTTTAGAATTTTGAACAGATTTCAACTTACCATAATACAATCTCATCGAGAGGCTAAAACAATCTCATAGAGAGGCTAATACAATCTCACAGAGAGGCTCATGGTGCGTTATGATCTTTTTGTCTTAAATGCTCACATGGGACACACAGAGCTTCTTATAAAAAAGGAAACAAAATTGTAATGGATCAGTTGGATGACTGACCAAATTAATAATAAGATTTAAAGATTCACATTTGTTCTCTGTATGGAATCTTGCTGTTTCAAACTATCTTGTATTGCAAAGGCAGTTTTTATATATTGTAAATGTATAGTCTAGCAGGAAACATATTATCAGTCGGATATAGAAGTCAACATACTATTCTGTGTAAATATATCCATGTAAAACACGAGCACATTGTTTCTTAAATAAAAACGTTCTACATGTTATTTTGTAAAATAGTTTGGCACAAGATTTACTCTCTTGATTACCGTCGATACTCGCTTATAAATTGAGTACAACTGCGAACTGCAAAGACTCAGATCTTTCCGTCGCATAATGCGGGTCTATGCAGTTTGTTCGGAGTCATCAGTAGAATTAACTAAATAGACCTTGATCCGCTGGCGCCGTATGCGACGGCAGATAGGGGTCATTGATTTTTGCAGTTGAACTCGACTTATAAGCGAGTATATAGGGCAATTTTCATTGTGATTCTCATTTTAGCCTTCTAGTATGCACTCCACCCTCTTTTGTGTATGTATAACAACTCCATTACATTGGTTTTATTGCCAGTTTTATCACTGGTGTATACAACATTCCTTTTTAATTAAGAGGTAATGATATAAAAAAATGTAGAGTAGGAGACACGATCTATCACATATTGTAAATTTATACGTTTATCATCTATACCCTTGGTATTTTATGAAATACTTTTTTTCAGGTCTTCAGGAGCAAAAATAGTATCACATATGGTTTGTGTTCGTTATTTCTCAGAAACTGACAAATCTATTTGTGTGCTATTATCTTTGAAATTTTGTCATAACATATTTGTTTATCATCCATGTTATGGTAATTAAGGAAAAAAAATCACGGTACCGCCTTCTTGTTTATCACCCATGTTATTGTAATTAAGGAAAAAAAATCACGGTACCGCCTTCTTGGTTATCATCCATGTTATTGTAATTAGGGAAATAAAATCACGGTACCGCCTTCTTGGTTATCATCCATGTTATTGTAATTAAGGAAATAAAATCACGGTACCGCCTTCTTGGTTATCATCCCACTACAATAATATATAAGCAGTTTTACTTTTTCGGGATCCCAGTTAGAAACACAGAGTTAAAAAAAGCAAATGTTTCTTTTCCAAGGTTACTGCAATATACTGTACTTATCCTCAAAACTAGCATCAAATAACATTATTTAAAGCTTCGGCATAGCTATTATCTGTTTTTAAGCTTGCCAAATTATTTGACTATGACAAATAATCGCTAACTTGCTTAGGCTGAGAATGGTGTGTGTGTGTGTGTGTGTGTGTGTGTGTGTGAAAAAAATATTAGCAAACCTCAGGCTTGGTATAAGTTACACAAAATAAGTTTGGTTTGTTAAACGTTTTGAAGTCGGAATTAAAACATAAAACCTCAAATAATATCTGCTACTTACGTAGTTAAGTGTGCTCCATTATCATTTGCTGAATACAAGTTGGACACAATATTTGATTTAGAACAAGATGTGATGCAAATAAACAAAAACGAAGCTGATACGAAATTGTTGTTAGCTATAAAAGGGGGGGGGGGGGGCATTAGTATTGAATTTTACATTGGTATAGAGGTAAATAACCAACGACTCGCTTACTGATTACACTTTTAAATAGAATCCGGAAGAGAACAATGTTTGATAATTGGGTTCACAAAACAAAGAAAATCCTATTGATGTATGATCTTAATTAATTAAACACTAGCAGCAGTATTCAACTTTTTTTTACTCTTTAGATGGTCAAATGACTTCAGCAGGAGTAATTATTGGAAGAGCAATTGTTAAGGGTCTAGTATTTACAGGAAGCAGTTGTCCGTTCAAGTGATACCATCCTATTGGAGAAGATGATGCAAGATATTTGGCATCATAAGATCGTTGAAGAATAACAGCGAAAACTGCAGAGTTCAATGAAAACATGTAAAAGATACTAAATTACTTTAATTAATGATTGAGAGTACGAGGTTTGGTGGAGCATTTATTTTAGAAAGATTTCAAATCAAATGCCGCAAGATATTTTCATATTTGGACTCTCTGCGGTATATTTTGAAAAAGAAGAGGGAAACATTAATACGTAATGCAGACGTGTATTGTCTGCAACTCCAATATAATCTAAAGAAGCGTTTGCAGTCTTGATAATAATTTTTATCAGTGGCGGCGCGAGGTTCGAGGCGCCCGGGGGCAATGTTCTTTAGTGGCGCCTCTACTTTGCCACAGAGAACAGTTTTATGTCAGTTGCCAACCTCCATCCTACCCCCCTTCATCTAAGCCTCTGTTAGACCTGCAAAAAAAAGCTCCCGACGGCACCCTCTCGCCTGGCTGTTGTTCTGATCATAGTCTATGCTAAAATATTTATTTCACACAATGACTATTTTGTACTGTATCTGCAACTTCATTAGAATCTAAATAAGTTTGAACCATTGCTAATTGTTCAGACCATAGTTTATAGTAAAATATTTTTTTTAGTGAAATAATGCCTTGCTTCAGCCACAAGCAATTTATCTCTTATTTATAAGTGACAGATAATTAATTTGCCGACGGCTGGAAGTCCTCACAGACGACGTAGTATATACTTATATTTCAGTCGGTGTTGTTTAGTAATTTGATTGATTTTCAAAATACATCCAAATAGTGCTAATTTGATTGATTTTCAAAATACATCCAAATAGTGCTGATCTGGTAAGTGTTTACTTTTGATATTTTATGTTGTCCCGTGCCTATTAGGGATTTTAAACGAAAACATGGATTGATCCAGCACCGACGATCTACACTACTCCCAGACATACAATTTCTTTTTTATGCATAAAATGACCAGTTATCTGGACAAGCAATAACCCATACGAAATAAAACGAAAAAATCCTTGCATCGTGATTGGTCCGGATAATAAATGTTTGATTGGATCTGTTATTTATCTTGGGACAAATGTATAACTGGTACCTAAACAATTTTTAAAATAAATCTACAGACATCTGTCAATTTTAAAACTAATTTTATGTTGATTGTTGAACGAACTCTAACTATAGCTGTTTTGGTGGTTCCTCGTGGCAATTCCCACGCTTTTCATTATATACCCCCCCCCCCCCGAACATGAGAAAAGCAAAAACAAAAACACAAAAACAAAAACTTGACCCAGGGGTCGTAACCGAAAACCCTTGACATAGTATGTCATGTCCTCGTGCTATGACTGCATGTTTAAAGTGTAGTTTAAAATTTTTTTTTTTATCAAAAATGTCACTGTAACTGCAATTTGTGTATATTTGACCTTTTATCTCCATCCCAGGGGAGAAGCCCAAAAACCATACACTTCTCAAAGGTGTTTATTACATGGGCAACATATGTTGAAATTTTATGTTTTTCCACCTAGCGGTTTAGGACTAGTTTTGGATATGGACAAAACGGACGAGAAGATGGATGATATGACAATATTCCAATGCTAAACAGTGCTTGAGATTTTTAAGGCAGGAATAACCAGAGAGGCACAGTGATGAATGGGGAAGCAGTGACTCTTGACCTTTGCATGTGCCAGAACTAAGAACTGCTGAACCTGGATTGCAGAGGTGAAAATGTCGGCGCTCTTTCGTCCCCTTTCAGATTACAGTTAAATTACCCATCTTAAGAGACCAGGTTTGAGGGACTCCCAAAAATGTGGTCTCAGAGGGCAGGTGGTCCTTTAATGCTTGTTTATACTATGAATATCAGAAGTGTCAGATACAGAATCTATGTTTGCGATTTCTTATGACAGATGGTCTTTGACGTAAGTTTGACTGTAACTCATCATTAGTTAATAGCTAGTCACATAACAATGTTAGCACTATTTGCTAAGTTTCCATATTTGGGCATTTTTTGTCTCATTTCCCATCATGCCTTGTAATATGCCGATTAATGTGTTTTTCTTTAGTAAAATTTTTGAGTTTCGAGTCTATTCAGTAGAATTACTCGAATAAACAATGACGATTTCACCTGAGGAAAATATTAAATATGGTATAAAAATTCCAAAATTCTTTAATGATAAACAGTTGTTCATGGAAAATGCTCATTCTTCTCTGCATAATTGCCTCTATATTATTTTTTTCTAGATAAGTTGAGTACCAGAAGGTTTGTTTTAAAATTTGATTTTTGGGAGACATGAAATAAATTATTTTGTGAGGGATGGGCTTCACAGAACATAATGTGTGGCAAATTCCTACGCTGCAGGATGTACCGTCGATATTCTCTTATAAGTAGAGTCCAACTGCAAACAACATAGACTTGATCTCCAGTCGCATAATGCGCCGGCAGATCACAGTCTAGATCGTTTGTTCTACTGATTACTCCCAACAAACTGCATAGCCCCAGATCTGTTGGCGCTTTATGACACGACAGATCTGGGTCTGTGCAGTTTGCAGATGGACTCTGCCTATAAGCGAGTAAAGACTGTAATATTTATAAATGTCATATTAGTGGATCAGAGGAGATTCTTTTTTGTTATTATATAGCTCGATCTCTCGCTGCAATTAACTATTAGAGTATATACATGATTAATAGCACATGTTATTAAAAGATAGAAATAGACTTGGGTGTTGACTACAATTTAGATTTTTTAATTATTTAATTTTTGTGCTTTTTCTAATGTGTGAATATGGTGAAGGTATTACAATGTGGGTATGCAAGTAGACAATAAATATACCAACAAAACAATTAGGAAATGTGATCTTAAAACATTTATAATTTTTGGCAGTTTAAACGGATTCTGTGGCGCACTTCTAACAAGGCATATGCTTGCTCGGAAGTGCTTGGGTATGTAATTTAGACTGGTTATAGATCTTTTTCCGCAGATTGTGAATTAAGTCGACATGCGTTTTAGTCGTTAAGGGAGGCAGACATTCTCTTAAGGTGATCTGTTTACAGACAGTTTCCATTAATTAAATTCAGAAAGAAGAAAACAGACTTTTGTCAGAATTCATTTCATGTGATTTTTTAAAAACTAATGAGCAGTGCAATGTGGCTTTAATTTTGTAAAGAAACAACTTAGAAGTTCTACAATCAAGCGTTTTTAATCTCGGAGTAAACGATGATGGAATTAATCCGTTGTCCGGCAGAATATTTTACATTAGAGTCGCAATATTGCGAGTACTATATGGTTGCGAGGCATGGTTTAATCTCGCCCTCTGAATTTATTATCGTAAGAGACAGGTCAACATTTTTGTTGAAAGCAAATACGGCGTATCTCCAAGTATTCAAGAACCTATGTAACGTTAGGTTTGAAGCGTATATTGACCAGAAAAAGTTGAATTTCTTGAGACAAATGTGCAGACTCTCATCATATTATCTCAAGCATTTTCGTTACGTTGGTTTAATTACAATTTTCCTAAATCTAAATACAAACAAATAGGTTTTATCCAAGAAATTTATAGGTTTCTGGGAAAATATATATTTTGAAAGAATTTGTAGATCAGTTTATTATGCACAGAACCTTGTCAGAAAAGCTGGCGTGGAAACACCTAGATAAGGGATATATCAATATGTTTTATGAAACTCACTAAAATCAACAATTTTGCAAGATGCGTCTTTATGCAGGTTTCACGATTGATACTAAATTATTATTTTGCTCCTTCTATAATTTGTGAATCTGGCAGAAAATTTCCCAACTGTTTGAAAAACTGTAGAGTTGTAGCTAACGTCATTTATAGACTTTTTTTTAAAGATATAGACGAAAGCTTGTGCCACCATGTACTAACTCTACTACCTGTGCTGTATAACATTTTATATCTGATTGTAGTCTCTAACTCCTGAGCGAGATAAATTTTGGACCAATGTTACTGACATGTTTGGGTTTATGTGCACGTGTACCTTGACTTGCTATCTGCTTTTGTGCATATTATTCTAGGAATGGTTTCTCCGAGTTATAGGACCTGTTAAAAATGTGAGCAAATTATTTATGTATACTTTATATGCATCAACACAGTAACACATATGTGGAATAAAAATATATGCATAGAATAATGGACGCAAATTTATATAGATTATATGCTACAAGAAAATGGTGAATCTCAATTATGCCGTTTGTTCGTAATGATACGTTCACGTGTCACGTTAATATCGCCAGAATCATAACAATACTATTTAAAATTTTAGTTCCTTTGTGTAAGTCATCCATTGCTATATCTTTTTTACCACTTTGTTTATTTTGAGGTTTAAAGCCATTTTTCAGCACATGATAGGCTATACATGGCGGCCGGTATATTTGGTGGACGAAGAACCCGAGAAGACCCCGGGAAGCTGCTGGCAAGCTTTCTCAAATACCCACGTCGGTCGAGAGAGGCGATCGTCTTAGACCCAGGGCCGGATTAAGGCCTTTGGGGGCCCTGGGCACAGCGTGTCCTTAGTTACAATACTGTTAAAAACACTGCCTGTGAAAAGCATACGATAATATACGGGGGCCCCTTAAGCCCGGGTCCGGGGCCCCTTGAGCCTCAGGGGTCATGGGCACGTTGCCCACCTTGCCCAATGGATAATCCGGCCCTGCTTAGACCACTGGGCTACCCGGGGCCCTTTGTACTTTCTATGATCGAGTATATGTACTCGTTGTTCAGCCGAAAAAAGATATCAGTTGCTTAGTATAACATTGTCCTGCTATATTTATATCAAATTGACCATTAGTCTACCAACCATGCTAATTTCAGGGTACAAAAAGTCTGTTCTCGTGATTACGCAGATTTAATGTCTCCGTACAGCTACAATATGTGTAAAGGCGTGTATAATTTATCTTTTTTTCTGAACATTTATTTGCCACATATATTCAGACTTATTTGACTTCACCTGATCCCGTGAGCTCTATGGAGGGGAACATCGCCATAATTCTATGTACAGATTTTCATTAATATACAATGTACCTTCTATTTTTCATTATTCTATTTTGCATTTTCTATGTGCGCATGATATACATTCTTTGTTGCATCTTTACAACTGCAAATATTTCTTTCTAAATTTGAAATGTGTGATATTCGAATACTGCAGTTTCATATCTTCAAATTCCATACGCTTGATTCTATGTACATATTAATAATATTACACACGTCAACATTCTACGTTGCATCATTCCATCACTCTACATTCTGACAATTCATTGGATGACATATGTTAATCACCATAGCGATAAAAATACATAACATTCTGGAAGTTACAATGTAACACAGTGAAAGTTGCATGTAAGATGTGAGCTTAATGCACAATTGGAATCGACGCCATCTGTTGTCATAATGTACTGTAATGCCCCATTAAGACAACAGATGACGCTGTTACATCTATCACTAAAAAAGGTTAACTATCCCAGATCATGTATATAAGACATATTCTGAGCATGGAAGACGTATGCATGAATCCCCGATTCCACACACAAATCCTTTTTGACTTGCCGTATCTCGCGTGTTAATATATATATATATATATATATATATATATATATATATATATATATATATATATATATATATAGATAGATAGATAGATAGATAGATAGATAGATAGATAGATAGATAGATAGATAGATAATCCTCATTTATTGCTATAGCAATCTCAGTCCAACTAATTTGGCAAAGTGGCATATACTTTCTATGAAAACTTATTTATTTATTTATTATTTTGTAAAAATTTATTTATTTATTTATTTATCCTTCTTAATGGGATAATCGGGTGTCCCGTGTTGTTCATTGCCAATCTCACAAATGCCAGATGATCATTAGATATAGCTACAAACATAAATAAACTTGTAGAGCATGATCTAGAACATGTTTCAGTTTCATGGGATTAAATGATGCCCTAATTCTGTCCGTCCGCCCTCCCATCCGTCCGTTCTGTCTGTAAATAGAGCCCAACCTAAATCACTGGCTGGAAATTCCCCAAACTCATTTCATAACTTGTTGGTATGGCAAGTAGTTGTAAGAGGGGTAAAGTTATTTTTGCTCTCTCTCTCCATGGAATCCGGTAGAAAGTAGGATTTTTTAAATTTTTTTGTTGTTGCCAGTCTTTATATATTTTATATATCTAGTTCTTAGAGGAAGACGTCCAATATGTTATTATTATTATTATTATTATTATTATTATTATTATTTTATCTCTTGTCCACTATCCCGTTACACCATCGTCTTAACATATTTCCTTTAGTACCTCTGTGCATAATTTTACCGGGATATAATTTTTATTTTAAATTTTGTATATTGCGTTGATTTTCCGCCACGCATAGTTTCAATACTTTGTCCTCGGCCTGGAATTATGTCACAACACTTTGGTTCTCTGTGCGATAGACATGATAATCCCTTCTTTGATTTTTGTTTAACAACTTTGTCGGGCTGAGGGCAGCAAAAAATAGACATGTAGTGTATCCGTTTTAAGACCGTTTAAAAAAAATTCTTCTTTCTTTCTTCTATTTGTTATTACTTTTTTGTAGACTTACCCCCTCTCATTTAAACATGTAAGAGTCAAGAATTTCTCTTGGCTTTTGTGTTTAATGTTTGTTTTGCGGATTTTAGTTGTTTCTTCCCCTGAAGAAGAGCTTGTTGAGAGAGAGAGAGAGAGAGAGAGAGAGAGAGAGAGAGAGAGAGAGAAGGTTTTGAACTAAGACCTCTGAGTCACTGTCCTGGAAAGGGGGGGGGGGTGTTAAGCGACAAAGGGATTGGACTTGGTGGGGTCTAAAATGTTGCTGTTTACTCTTGCCATTTCTCTGTCTACGCATACACCCAAGCTCTTTGAAGCTCAAACTATATCTTAATTTATTTAATTTTACTTTCTTCTTTTTTTTTTTTTTTAGCTCCACTGGTTATAGACCAGAAGACCTTATGGGACGGTCTGTTGTTGTCCGTCGTACATCCGTTTGTTAGCACAAGTTTGTTATCGTTGCTCCGCCTAAACTGCTTGGAAGATTGCCATGAAACTTTAAATAAAAATGGTGCTGCTCGGACATCCAATATGGCCGCCATGGCAGTCATCTTGAAAATCTTCTTATCGCTACTCCTCCTGATGGATGGTCATGTCAACATGGGGTTTTCACTGATAGACTTCTTATGATGTCTAGTTGATCCTAAATGAAAATGGTGCTGCTGGGAAATCCAGTATAGCCGCCACGTCATATCAATATGAGGTTTTCACTAAAAGACTTCTTATGATGTCTAGTTGATCCTAAATAAAAATGGTGCCGATCTGCCATCCAATGTGGACGCCATGGCAGCCACCCTAAAAATCTTGTTATCACAACTCTACTTGAACAGAAAGTCATACTGATGTGTGGTTTTCACCAGAAGACTTCTTATGATGTTCAGTTGGTCTTAAAAAGAAATGGTGCCGATCTGACATCCAATATGACCGCCACAACAGCCATCTTGAAAATCTTGTTATTGATACTCCTGAATGTAAAGTCATCTTTTGAACATATTGTTATATCTCCTCCTCCCAATATGGGGTTTTCACCAATATATACTTCTTATGATGCCTAGTTGGTCCTAAATGAAAATGGTGCCAGTCGTAAATCCAATATGGCTGCCACGACGACTGTCTTAAAAATCTTGTTGTCACTACTCCCCCTGAATTGATGATCATTATGCTATTGGGTTTTCGCCAAAAGACTTCTAATTATGTCTTTTTTGTCCTAAATGAAAATGATGCCAAGATGACATCCAATATGTCCCCCACAGCAGCTAATTTGAAAATCTTGTAATCGCTGAAGAATTGCAGGGATGGTTTCAACACTCGACAGTTAAAAGGAAGAAATGGTCTTATCTTGAATTCCTGGAAATTCTTTTCGCCCAGTAGAGCGTCAGTCCTTGTGAGGGACTCTTGCTTTTTTATAATTTGAGTCATTTCCTGAAAACCTCAATTATAAGTGAAAAATCGTGTTTTGCTTAGCTGATATTTTAGACAAGTCTGTATACCATCTGCAATATCGCAACCGTCAAGCCCACCCACCCCCGTTATCTCTCTCTCTCTCTCTCTTAGTTCAAAATATTGTTCTTTTATGGAACATCACAGTGTGAAATCAACATTAAATCCTATATTACAAATCAATAATGATTATTAGATTTAATTTCTTTAAATAAATCTCTTGCTAGATATTAAACTTTAACAAAACTAACGTTAAATATAATAACAAGGTCCTCTTTCTGTAAGACTATCTTATTACTGAGTAAGAAGATTTGATTTTTATTTTATTATTTTGTATAGCTATGGACACGCATTGGCAAATATATGAACAATGCAAGGTGAACATTTATTCTCACAAACTGATTAAACATCATTGTGTTATAAATGTTTTCTAAATTCTTCTTTATAAAAACTATCACATTATGCGCTCTTGTGAAGTTATTCACGTAATCAGTCCCGTAATAATTCGACGTATTGTTTGGTTTGAAACGGACGATTATGTATGGGTATATAAAGTAATAATGCGTTGAATACCTTTATCAGTACTGTTGTTATGCTGATCATTTACCTCAGCAAAGGTCTATCTTGCTAATATAGATCCCTGATTTCATATACATGTATATCAAAATGCCACGAATGTAAACATGAGAGAGAGAGAGAGAGAGAGAGAGAGAGAGAGAGAGAGAGAGAGAGAGAGAGAGAGAGAGAGAGAGAGAGAGAGAGAGAGAGAGTTTATAAAACCAGGAAGATTTATCACTTGGAGGATTGGGGAAAGTGTTGACCTTGTATAAAAAAGTCTTCTTTATTTTAAAATCCACTGATAACTAATTTGCGATATGATAGTCAATTTAAAAGATGGTCATTACAACAAAAGAAAAAGAAATACAAAACATGAATAAGAAAACCAAAGATCATGCTGGAACTACTATGGTAAAGGTGGAGATTGGTTTCTTCTCCTTTAGAGGAAGTATTAATTTTTAAAAAAATATATAAAAAAAGAGAAGCAAAATACCGTGGAAGAAAGAAGCATTTATATTGTATTATTCTTCAACTTATTTTACGTTGCTAACGAGGCACGGCAGGCCCGATCCCTACATCAGTCCACCATGTGTAGTGCAGGATTCACAGTACTAATTCAGCTCCCATCGTAAACCTATGCAAACACCATCGTATTCAAAATTCAATAACTTTAAATTTCGGAATGCTCATGATCAAACCTATATTTATAAGTATAGACATATCCTTGATGAGAGCTCCTCTGTAGAGAAAACATAATGAGCCGCGGCATTTTCTCGATCTACTTGTGTTTTCAATTCCACATCAAAGAGTCAGAGGCTAATTTCAGAAATGAGTCTTCCAAAGTCAAGTCTGTAAAAGGACTGAAATTCCATCAATAAAACTTTGTCTCTGATTTTTGCAGTTACAACTAGGACAAGCTCTCTTAGGTTTCTTTTTACTAAAATCCTACTGTCATTATCAACCAATCCTGACCCGTCAAACCCATACATAATCTATTTTATCTTCACCCATTGCTGGACTGGTTCCCCTTCTTCGATATAACTAGTAATGTGAGTCCTACTTATACCAGATCCATAATCATTTTAATTTATTGCAACTTGCGTCAAGTTAACAGCTAAGTTGCAACTTTCATCGTACTACATTGTAACTTCCACGATGTTAAACGTTTTACCAGTGTGATACATAACAGTGTTTTATCAAATAAAATCTGTCAATTTCAAAGAGTACATTTAGAGTTGGAAAGTCACAATGAAGAATTCTAATATGTATAATATAAAACAATGCACATGGAATCACTTGCATGGAATCAGTAGACACGAAATTGCAGTATTATAATAACATACTTTATATAGTAATAAATATTGCCAGTGGTAAAGATGCATCCCAATGGAGGGAACGACCAAGGCATCCGGAACAGAACTGGGAAATCCAAACAAATATTGAACACCCTGAAAGAGGCATGGAGCTCACAAGATCGACTGTTCAACACAAACGTGAAGTCTGTTCTGCTCCATGGCTCATAGACCTGGAGGGTGACTAAGACAACCTCAAACAAACTGCAGTCCTTCGTGAACAGCTGCCTTCGCCGCTTCCTCAACATCCAATAGCTTTAGAGGATCCGTAGCACTGTCTTGTGGGAAAACCACTGGCCAGCTACATGTTCATCATGAAATCTCCAAAAGGAAATGGAAGTGGATCGGGCATACTCTGAGAATGCCGCCAAACAACATCACTAGGCAGGCCCTAGAATGGAACCCACAAGGCAATAGAAAGGTTGGCAGACTAAGGAAGACCTTGCGCAGGTGTGTCAAGGAAGAGATCGAGGCTGCCAGAATAGCGTCGGCCGAACTGAAGAGGACAGCACAGAACCGGGTCCGCTGGTGATGCGTTGTCAAGGACCTATGTTCCCACGGGGGCGGAGAGGCATAAGAAGAAAATATGCAACCCAAAATGTGTCAGATTTCATTTTCAGCATCTGTTCTAAAATCACTGTACCAATTTCGATAAATGTTTTTGAAAATGTTTCTTTTGACTGGGAAATTGGTTTTACATTTAGTGTTTAGACTTGTGTGAGCTAGGTGAGCGATCTCAAACCCACGTTTTTTGCATGTCTCCTGCAAACACATCCTTGCAATGAGGTTTTGTTTTGCTGTTGTTTTTGTTGTTTGTTTTTGAAACACATTATGTGCTATATCATGCAGAGGTAATGGGAAGTAAGTGTCTTTCCCAAGGACACGCGAGGCAGCCGACATGGGCTGACCTAGGCGGGTATCGAACTCGTTACCCTTGGATTATGAGTCAGACTCTCTACCACGGCTCCTACAATGAGGCGATAAACAGCCAACTATTGATAAAAACACCGATACCGTTAGGTAGCTTACCGTTTTAGTGCATGATTCATACATGTTCACAGACACACAAAAAATCCTAAATAAATAATACTAGCATCTTACATGCTTATTAAAGTTGATGGCTTTAAACTACCCCCCCCCCCCCCGCCCACACATCCTCAAGTTTATACCTTTCATCTTGACCAGTACAGTATTTCGAAGGATATGGATCTATTTGGATCATACCTAGTATGTTTTATCTATGATTAGTATGTTTGCTCATAGATTTTCATAACATATATCTCGACACGGTCACCAAGGTATTGAATTTTAGCAGCTAAGTAGCAACGTACGAATTTGTGTACAATACTTTGTATGTCCAGGACGGAAATTTAAATTGCAAAAAATTACGACTGCCAAATCCTAGTTTTATATCTGTTCCCTGTGCATTGTTAATAATGTAACAACGGTTTGTCATAATGGAAAGGTGTGTCTTTGAGCTCGACTTAACTTTAACAGGCATGAAAAAACTTCTGTTCTAATTTTGAATAACAATACTGAAGCAATATGTTGGAAAATTAATGTGACAGATATGTGCTACACCGTGTGTATTATTGTGTACCAAACACACAGTATTATTCCCAGGGTACAAACAGATCCACATGCACACAAAATGCCAGAAGATAAAGGTCTATGTTGTTTGTTCTGCTCGTGATTTCAAGACAACAGTGTGCACCATTATCTTCTGGTGCATGAGGCTTGGACTACTTTTCATGATTACTTTGTTCACATTTGAGTACACGAGGCGACAGCAGATCGGGGTGTACTGTAGATTGCTTTGTTCACATTTGGGTACACGAGGCGACAGCAGATTAAAGTGTAGTATATACTACTTTGTTCACAGCATTCGCAATTTTGAGGTCAATCCTACGGATCATACCTCGGCATATTTTTGTCTCGCAGGAATAGCCCAGGTGGTCTGAATGTGTTCACAGTTAGGCAAACTTCATAAGCTCCGGTGTTTTTCAAAACTGCATTCGGAATACCCTCGTTTCTTTCCGGTGCGAGTCGAATAAATTCGACTCCACGGAAGTGACTCGGAGGTAATCACAGAGATACTCCCCAAATTGGTAAGTTTTTGGTGGCGGAACATCCGGCTAGGTGTGCGAAAAGCAAAGTCTTATAACATGATAGGTCATGAAAATAACACTTGACGACATTTCAACAATCAATGAAATACCTGCACGTTTAATTTTTAACACTATTCCTGCAACTTTGTAATGAAAAAACTGAAGAAATTATTCGCTTTAAATTGTCTGCAACCTTTGCTTGCGTTTATGCAAGTGATGACACGTGATCGATTCATTGTGACGTTATGGAACTATTACGACGTAGTAACAATAACGGGCTTGAGGGCAGTTCAAAATGGCCATTATTTACATCCGAGTTTTTTTTTTTCTAGCATGCGATGGAAAAAGCCCAGGACGTTGTGATTGTCAAAACCTATCACCAATCAGAACGTCCTCGACCTTTTCCATCTAAAGCTAGAAAAAAAATAAAAAATAAAAATAATGGCCATTTTGAACTGCCCTTAAGCATGTGGTTGTCCTTACGTCGTATTAACTTCATTGATGTCACATTGACTAGATGACGTGCCATCATTAACAGCAAGATAAGCGATAGTTTAAGCCTATCGAAAGCGAATGATTTCTTTTTTTTTATTACAAAGTTGCAACAATATCAATAAAGATTACAAAGTATTTAATTTAAAAAAATTGAAATATTATCGAGTTTTATTTTCAACACCTATCGTTTTATAAGAATCTGTTCTTCGAACATCTAGCCGGATGTTCATCCGACATAAACTTAACAATTTGGGAAGTGTCGCTTCGATTACCTCCGAGTCTCTTTCAGAAAGTCGCAGTTATTCGACTCGTATCGGAAAGAGACGAGGATGTTCTGAATGATCACAATTTTGGAATTGCGGACTACATGCAAGAATTACTTACCTCAGAAACTGACAGCGTGGAAGAATTTTGCACCTTAGAACCGAAGATTTGACAACGGAAGTGCTCCAATGAGCATGGGCAATTATACGTTTTGCAGAAGCACACGTTAACACATTTTTACGAAGAATTTTGCTTACTTAAATTGCAATTCAAAGATATATTAGATTGACCTTGACAAGTCCTCACAACAAATAAAATAAATGGGTCAAGTGTTTGAAAATATTTTGCAAGACTGTTAACATGCATAAGTGTCCGCCAAGCTGGTGGGCGTACGTGTAATATACAAAACTGTGTAGTAAATCGCCAGATAACAGAGGCGCTTACTCAGCGTCGATGGTGCAGAACGCACAGTTGGGCAATCGGAACGTCCTCGGCCTTTTCCATCGCATGCTAGAAAAACATTGCATGTAAATAATGACCATTTTGAACTGCCCTCAAGCCCGTGATTGTTACTACGTCAAAATAACTTCATAACGTCACAATGAATAGATGACGTGTCATCCTAACAGCAACGCAAGCAAAAGTTGCAGACAATTGAAATCGAATGATTTCTTCAGTTTTTTTTCATTACAGCGTTGCAGCAATAGCATTAAAAATTAAATGAGCAGATATTTCTTTGATTGTTCAAACGTCGTCGAGTGTTATTTTCATGACCTATCATGTTATAAGATTCTTTTTTTCGCACATCTAGCCGGCTGTTCGTCTGTCCAAAACTTACCAATTTAGGAAGTAACACCACAAATACCTCAGAGTTGATTTCCGAGATGAGGATGTTCCGAATGCACAGTTGGGTACATGAGGCGAGAGCAAATCGGGATGTACTGTAGACTACTTTGTTAAGAGTTGGGTGTATGCGGCGACAGCAGATCGGGATGTACTACAGACTACTTGTGTTCACATTTGGACGCATGTTTATACAGTCGATCGCAATGTGCTGTAGACTGCTTTGCTCACAGTTGCGTGTATGAGACTCCAGCAGATTGGGGTGCACTGTAGATTACTTTGTTCACAGTTGGGTGCATGAGGCGACAGCAGATCGAGATGTAATATTGTATAGTATCCCACCCCCCCACCCCGTTAGTTTGTACCCTCATTGCGATTTTAAAAACGAAAAGCATGAAGGATTCTAAAAATGCACTAAACTTAATCATTTCCTTCATTAATTTATAATTTCTAACATGATTGTTGTCAGGAGGTCCCTAACACTGACATCTTGTTCGCGTTTCAAAACAAACAGGAATTTTCAGTGTCAACAACTAGACTGCTCATTGTCCTTTTCCGGTTCCTAGCACAGAGCATTTTCACTGAAGTGGTGAGGTTTCTTGGACTACACATACATAAGGTAAAAACTGTGTCGTCTACATCCAATATTTTCAATACCTAATTTTAACACACACACACACACACACACACACACACACACACACACACACACACACACACACACACACACATATATATATATATATATATATATATATATATATATATATATATATATATATATATATATATATATATATATAATTAAACAAGATAAAAAGGATTTAAAGGATGTAACTCCCAAAGTCACGGAAATTTACGGAATTATTCTGAGTTTATCGAAGGCGATTAACTACATCATTCCTGTTGTCTGAATATATTGACTCGCCCACGCAAATATGGTGGCCGTGTTAGTAAAGAAACTCTTGTTTGGATTGAAACGCGAACGAGACAGTGCTTGTGACATTATAAATTGCTGAATGAAATGACTAACTTTTGTACATTTTTTTTATATCCGTGATGCTTTTCGTTTTTAAAATCGGTTGAGGGGTACAAACTGGCGGCGGGGTAGGTGAATATTATAGTCTACTTTGTAAACAGTTGGCTGCATGAGGCGACAGCAGATCGTATGTATTGTCGATTACTTTGTTCAGAGCTGGATGCAAGATGCGAGAGCAGACGAATTTATTCACATTTCGGTGCATGAGGCTAGAGCAGATCTGTATGCATTGAATGCTACTTTGCAGTTGGATGCGAGAGGGGACAGCAGATCGCGTTGTACTGTAGCCTACTTTGTACACAGGTGAATGAGGCGACAGCAGATCGGGTTGTACTGTAGACTACTTTGTACACAGTTGGATGAATGAGGCGAGATCAGATCGGGTTGTACTGTAGATTACTTTTTACACAGTTGGGTGAATGAGGCGACATTAGATAGAGGTGCACTCTAGATTACTTTGTACACAGTTGGGTGAATGAGGCGCCAACAGATTGGGGTGTACTGTATATTACTTTGCTCGCGTCTATGTACTTGGGCAAAAAGTGATAAATATCATTCCAATAAAAATAAATAACATCCTTCTTGATGTTCAAAAATATAAAATGACCTCTACATCTTAGAGCTGTTGTGATATTTCTTTAAATTATCTCACATTCTGATGTTGAACAGGAGCGGAGGGGGGGGGGGGTAAGGGGCGCCACGTTGACGCCTCCCCACCCAAAAAGAAACCCAAAACAAACAAAAAAACATATGAGCGCGTAACACCGGAACGTCTCATATAGTGAGTTTTCTTTACAGTTGGATGCTTGAAATTATGCCCTGGGAGCGCTTAAAATGCAGGAACTTGCAGGGCCTTCACCCTCTGAGCCCTTAGCAGAGGTTCCATCACACACACGAACCTTTGCCTATTTGTTTACGCCCTCACTCCATTAAACAGTAGTACTGGATCTGCCCCTACTGATTAAAGCAGCATATTCAGAACACATATGTGTTTACTCTTACTAAAGAAATGCAAATGCAAAGTGATTAGTTTCAAATCTTTTAACTTTTAACTTATAAAAACGTGGCGTCTACCAGCTTGAATTCATGTTAGCACAAAATTGTTCCTACATCCGTGTAAAATTTTTCACACACAAGGAAACCTGCAAAAAACGACATCTTACTGACCAATCATAGGGCAGATTTTTTTTCCAAAGCTGTTTAATATAAATTTAAAAAAATAATAGGACACGTTAAAAAAAAAAAAAGCACCTGCCACCAAATAACTAGCTTGATCTGCAATTAAATTACGTATCATGTTCTTGATTTATGCGAAAAATCGTTATCAGAAATTCATGACATTAAATTATTTGCTTTAAGCTGGAAAGCACATGTAACTCAATAACACATGTAACTCAATAACACATGTAACTCAATAACACATGTAACTCAATAACATATGTAACTCAATAACACGTGTAACTCAATAACACATGTAACTCAATAACACATGTAACTCAATAAAACATGTAACTCAATAACACGTGTAACCCAATAACACATGCAACTCAATAACACATGTAACTCAATAACACATGTAACTCAATAACACGTGTAACTCAATAACACATGTAACTCAATAACACATGTAACTCAATAACACATGTAACTCAATAACACATGTAACTCAATAACACGTGTAACTCAATAACACGTGTAACTCAATAACACATGTAACTCAATAACACATGTAACTCAATAACACATGTAACTCAATAACACATGTAACTCAATAACACATGTCATTTTGACCTGTTTATTTAGCAGTCACCTGAAAATATTGTTAGGGCAGATATTATATTGAAATGCTTCTTCTGTTTCAATTCACGTTGAAGATGGTAGCCATGACTGGATCATTGTAAATCATACTAACGTAATGTCATTGCATTTTTGCGTAGATAATGGGCAAAAAGTGATTGATAATCATGGAGCCTGCATGAATTGTAATTTCGGTTATAAATTAAAATTTTAAGTGTGCTGAAAAAAGTTGAACGAACATAGTTACACACTGCACATATCATCAACAAAGGCCTTGTATATTTCAAAATCTTTTTGTTTTTGTTTCATTCTAGGAATGTGTAATACAGCATTATGTTTAAATAGTGGTCGGTGTACAGGAAATTATGCCCAACGATGTACATGTCCACAAGGTTTCCAGGGAAGCCGATGTGAATATGGTAAGTAATTATTACCATTATATTTTTATTGCAAGTGAAGCTGGTTTCCTTCACCTAAGTTTTATAATTTACTTTACTATGGTTTTTCTATGGACAAGTTTAAGAAGCGCTTTCTTACGGACAAGTTTAAGAAGCGCTTTGCTATGGACAAGTTTAAGAAGCGCTTTCCTACGGACAAGTTTAAGAAGCGCCTCTTTAAGCGTGGATTTCTTTCTTTCTTTAATGTTTTGCGGCACAGCAACACGTAAAGGTTATATAGTGCCGATTGAATTGGAGTAAAGTGCTTTGCCCAGGAATACATCACAGCAACCAACCTTGGCTGATCCGTAGGCAGGATTATAAACTGCTCCATTATGGTTGCGAGTCCGGCATGCTTACTTCTGAGCCACCTCGGGTGACTTGAGGGAGTCTGAGTGACTCGGTAGTTACCACGTAGTCCAATTTACAATCAGTGGGTTGAAGGTTTGAATCTAGCCCTGGTCAGCCTTGATTGCCAACGAAGGTGTGTCTGTGGGTAACCAACCAACCAATCAAGCAATCAATATGCAAACCTAAAGAGAAAAACACAAGCTTCTTTTGAACAATGGTATACTTGTATGTACATGGGGCTGCATCAGTTTGTTCAAAGTTCAACTAATTAAAGATAGGCTTTGCTATCCTAAATTGCTTCAGTTTTGCTATGTACTAAGTTCAAGTTTGAATTGAATCTAACTTTATATATATTACTGTTGCATGTCGACTATGAAACAGTTACTTATTTTACTTCTTAGGATACAGATGTTATGAATCTAATGAATCAAGTTGATAAGTGATTAAAAAAATCTAATTTAGTGCAAACTAAGATCAAGTCTTTTTTTAATGAAAATTGGTTGGGGGAGTTAAGTAATTTTCAAACTAATGGTGGATTGTAAGAAAAGCACATATGTGCTTCATAGATAAAGGTTTGTGTGAAAAAGATAAAATAGCAATACGTCAATTCTTTTTGTTCTTCTGTATAGGTGACGTAAAAACTACATTCAACAACCCAATATACATGATTTAGCCCAGTATGAAATTTGTCAGAAATATTCAGGGCTAAAACGTAGCTTTTTGAGTGGCATATCGCTGAGATTATCCCCACTTTATAGTAAACGAGTTATAGTTAAGATTTTATGGAACGTTATCGCTGTTAGGCCATTCTACTTTAATTTGCAAACTCCATCAGCAGTCAGGGTGATACATGAAGGGAAAATTGCATAACTCTGCTGTTATAGCACCAGGTGGCTCACGTGTTTGAAAATTCGTTGATTTCAACGCTCTTTCACAAGATGTAATTTTTCCTTGATCTTTTTACATTGGAATAGTTTTCGGAAGTTATTTTGTATCTTTAAGCTTATAGAAGAATAACTTAGGTTCAAGTACACGTACAAAAGTTGGAAGCATTCTACCAATTTAAATTTTTAGCTCTACTGGTCACAGACCAGAAGAGCTTTTGGGATGGTCTGTTGTCCGTCGTCCGTCCGTTGTCTGTCGTCCGACGTCGGTTAGCACAAGTTTGTTATCGCTATTCCTCCTAAACTACTTGGAATATTGTCATGAAACTTTACACACACTTTTATCCCATGGTCTAATTGGTCCTGAGATGGATGATCATATCAACATGGGGTTTTCACTGAAAGACTTCTTATGATGTCTAGTTGGTCCTAAATAAAAATGGTGCCGATCTAAAGTCCAAAATGGCCGCCACAGCAGCCATCTTGAAAATCTTCTTATCGCAACTCCTCCTGAACAGAAAGTTATCTTGACGAGTGGTTTTCATCAAACGACTTCTTATGATGTCCAGTTGGTCCTAAATGAACATGGTGCCGATCTGACATCCAATGTGGCCACCACATAGTGGCCATCTGTAAAATATTGTTATCGCTACTCCTCCTGAAGGATGGTCGTACCAACATGAGGTTTTCACTAAAAGACTTCTTGTTATCGCTACTCCTCCTGAACGGAAAGTCATATTGACATGTCTTTTTGTACCAATATACTTATTATGATACCTGGTTGGTCCTAAATGAAAATGGTGCCAGTCGTACATCCAATATGGCTGCCATGATATATGTCTTGAAAATATTGTTGTCACTACTTCCCCTGAATGGATCATCATTATGACATGGGGTTTTCACCAAAAGGATTCTAATGATGTCTACTTTGTCCTAAATGAAAATGGTGCCAAGCTGACATCCAATATGTTCCCCACAGCAGCTAATTTGAAAATCTTGTTATCACTGAAGAATATCAGAAATGGTTTCAACACTAAGCAGCTAAAAGAAAGAAATGGTGTTATCTTGAATTCCTGGAAATTTTTTTTGCCCAGTAGAGCGTCAGTCCGTTCAAGGGACTCTTGTTAAAAAGCAAAACAGCGTAACACATACATTTATTTAAGTATATAATGTACATAGTATATATATATATATATATATATATATATATATATATATATATATATATATATATGTGTGTGTGTGTGTGTGTGTGTGTGTGTGTGTGTGTTTAAATTGCATTCGAATATTCATTGTTTGCGTCTGAAAAACAAGACAAGTGATTTCCCTGGAATTCTAGAGCGAGGATCTTTTACAATACTTATCCACTTGGGGATAGAGAGATGTACTGTCATTAGGTCATCGGCCTCTGTTACAGATCTCCCGTCAGACTGAGAGATAGAGAGATGTACTGTCACGGGGTCCTCGGCCTCTGTTACAGATCTCCCGTCAGACTGAGAGATAGAGAGATGTACTGTCACTAGGTCCTCGGCCTCTGTTACAGATCTTTCGTCAGACTTAGGGGTACAGATATGTACTGTCACTAGGTCATCGGCTTCTGTTACAGATCTCCCATCAGACTTGGGTATGCAGAGATGTACTGTTATTATGTTCTCTGCCTCAGTTACAAATGTCCCATCAGACTTACGGATACAGAGATTTACTGTCATTAGGTCCTCGACCTCTGTTACAGATCTCACGTTAGACTTAGGGATAGAGAGATGTACTATAATTAGGTCCTCGGCCTCTGTTACAAATCTCTAATAAGACCTAGGGACACAGAGATGTACTGTCATTAGGTCATCGGCTTACGTTACAGATCTTCCATCAGACTTGGGGATACAGAGATGTACTATAATTAGGTCCTCGGCCTCTGTTACAAATCTCTAATAAGACCTAGGGACACAGAGATTTACTGTCATTAGGTCCTTGGCCTCTGTTACAGATCTCCCATCAGACTTAGGATAGAGAGATGTACTATAATTAGGTCATCGGCCTCTGTTACGTATCTCCAGTAAGACCTAGGGATATAGAGATATACTGTCACTGGGTCATCGGCCTCTGTTACAAATCTCCCATTAGACTTAGGGATACAGAGATGTAATATCATTAGGTCCTCTGCCTCTTTTACAAATCTCTCATCAGACTTAGAGACAGAGCGATGGGATACTGCTCTCGTGTAAGTAAGTAAGTAAGTAAGTAAGTAAGTAAGTAAGTAAGTAAGTAAGTAAGTAAGTAAGTAAGTAAGTAATCATTAATTATAGGGACACATGTTTGATACAGTAAAAAGCTATAAAACCTTCTAATTAGTGCATTAAAAATATAAAATGTGTAACAAACATTTGGACTCATAGACATTTAAATCACCTTAAAGGTGTAGCAAGCATTTGGAGCCACAGACCTTTAAGTCACCTTAAAGGTGTAGGAAGCATTTGAACCCACAGACCTTTAAGTAACCTTAAATGTGTAACGAGCATTTGGACCCATAGACATTTAGGTCACCTTAAATGTGTATTAAGCATTTGGACCCATTGACCTTTAAGTCATCTTAAATGTGTTTTACGCATTTGGACCCGTAGACCTTTAAGTCACCTCAAATGTGTAATAAGCATTTGGACCCATAGACCTTTAAGTCATCTTAAATGTGTTTTAAGCATTTGAACCCATAGACTTTTAAGTTACCTTAAATGTGTAATAAGCATTTGGACCCGTCGACCTTTAGGTCATCTTAAATGTGTTTTAAGCATTTGGACCCAAAGACATTTAAGTCACCTTAAATGTATAATAAGCATTTGGACCTGTAGACCTTTAAGTTACCTTAAATGTGTAATAAGCATTTGGACCCATGGACCTTTAAGTTCAATGACGTATAGCGAAACTTCAGAAACGTGCATAACTTATCTGAATAGTACATTTTTCTTTCTAAGGAAAGCAGTGACAATAAACTGAGATGTATGTCTTGGGTATTTTTGCATTAACAGTTGCAACTTAAACTCCGGAGAATGTATCAAACATAAATCACTAGCTTTTCACGTAGAACTGAGTAACTTTGACAGTTTAACAAAAAATGTAACTCATCTTCAAAAAACATTATCAATACA
Organism: Margaritifera margaritifera; assembly: GCA_029931535.1. Lineage (NCBI taxonomy): Eukaryota > Metazoa > Mollusca > Bivalvia > Unionida > Margaritiferidae > Margaritifera > Margaritifera margaritifera. The sequence goes on along the minus strand of JAQPZY010000321.1, from coordinate 24,022 downwards.
CATCGGAACATTGCTCGTCCATTTCCGTCAAGTCGAGAAATAACATCAGAAGTAGTTGTAGGAATACACGTTAATTTGATGGGTTTGGGTAATTCGCCCCGAGTGCACCACATATGTTGCAACAGATAAGTTCGACAATGTTCCGATTGTAACTTTTTCTCCTTCCGCCACCATATTGTGCAATGTGAACAAAAGTAGTTCCGAATATAGTTCTCAATGGCGGCGAATATCGTCCGAGGTTTCTTTCTCGACATGACGGAAAAGACCGAGGATGTTCCAACTGATTGTACAAATTCTGTCTTCTACTTTTTCCTTATGGTACCTTCCAGTTTCAACTCTTATAGGGAGAATACTTACATAAATTGTGTTACAATGGCGCATTCTAGTCTGTTTAAATTCGTATGTACATATAAATCAAGACTGTGTCTTTTTTAAATTTAACATGTGTTGTCAGTTTCGGAGTCATTTCTACTTTTCCAGTCAATACATGTGCATAATATTCGTCAAGCTTTTGTCTGCAAAACTATACATCACAAATTTACAATAATTTCAATGTCATCCATATTTAGAAAATTAAAAACATATTTCATATTGTTTGACCAGTTTGATGCATCAGCATTATAAAATATTTATCATTGCTTTAAATTAGTCTGCAATCGTTCACAGAAACAAGGCGATTCCAATATATATGTATTATCGTGTACTCAATGTGTACCAATATAAACATTCCGCGAGGAGACGTAAGAGTTACGTCCCTTTGCAATAGGTCAGAGGTCACCAGGATACAACGTTTTACGTTTTGAAGTGATTTTGGCGAATACACGTTGAAATAAACAGAATTCTCTATATGATTTGTTAAAGTTTATGCACAAACGTGTATGTAAAATTGGACACAATTGTTACATATTCTGAGTATTTCTAATTTTGTTCTGACGTATTTGACTGAACATCACGAGCAATGTGTTGTTTACAGTAATGACGTCTGACATAATGCGCGGATTGTGGTGTTAGTCCATTGGATTTTCTTTTTATTATATACCTACCGATTTTCTACCCAAGAAAGAGCCAGAATTTTACCGTCATTTCCTACACGCAGAAAAACGATACTATCGTTTTCTTATTCTGTATTACCATACACTCAAACGAGGCTGGAATTACTTTATCCTCGATGTTTCCTGGTGACAGCGCCCCTAACGATGGAATACCAACACTAGCAGTAAACAAAGCTCTCACAGCGACGTTAGTTAAGAAACCTTGGGTTATATGTAAAATATCTGAAAGGTCTAAACCATGTTTTTGTCACAACAACAATAAAAAAACATTTATTCTTTTATTTTGAAACAGTAAAATATAGCCCAAATGTTCGTCTGAAACAAGATCACATTCGGAAATCGCGTACCAAAACATTACAGTTGTACAGTAAAACCCATTTACGGAAGTTCATAATTGGTAACGTTGGTGAGTTTCCCACATTTTGAATGAATTTTTAATTCTAAATGAGTAACATTCTCTGCAACAAATCTGTATCATCAAATTCCAACAATTTGTCCAATCCTGCAGTAAACAACTATTAAAAAAATGCTGTAATTCCCATGTCAAGTCCCCATCCGAGCCTCTCACAATGTTCCGCCAGAGGGAGTTCAACTGCTATTTACCTGGCCTCCGAAAAAAACAACAAAAAAAACACTTTCAGAGTCATTCAACTGGTGAAATCTTCCGTGATGCAAATATTGAGATCTGCACAATAACTGTAAATCCCATATATGAGTCTGCTGCCCTCATGCATCGAAGAATTCGTGTTATTTACAGTGATGGTAGTCAGACTGAGTGAGCGTTGTTTCACAAGCTTCATTCCTAAAACTAATATTCATGCGCATTTCAGCTTTTCAAAAAGTAATTCGGTTTATGCTTTAAGATGAAGTTCGTATTAAAGAGGTTGAAATGTTTCGCAATTTCTTGTGTTTTTCAGCTACATATAGTGATTTTATTCAATTATCTGAAAATTGATATGTATATAACAAAAATATCATTATCACAGTAATGCGATTTTGATTGCTTTATCACGTCTCATTGTCAGCATAAAAATCCGGATCATAACTCGACGCTTCGGTTCTCGTCATGATCCGGATTATCTAATGCTGACAACTCGACGTAATCGAGCAATCAAGATCGCGTTACTGTGATTATATATATATATATATATATATATATATATATATATATATATATATATATATATCTGTTTTGTTTTACAACAATCAAACAATAAGGTAGATTATGGATAAATTTAATTTGGAAATTTCAAACATGGTATGTACGTGTTTATGTACAGGGTTCGAGTTTAACGGCACGTCAACGCAGTCATGGCTCTAGATTGCCGGTTATAAGTAAAGCTCTTAAAATGTAAACGAACAAATTACTTAAACCTGTAGGAAGATAAACCCTTCCAAACAAAGGTAAACATATACTACGAACAAAATTTAAGATAACGATGCTAAAAATTGCTCAAAAGGAATATAAAATAAATGATAACGGTAAAAAGGTAAAAACCTTAAACTATAAGGTGAAAGTTAAACGGTGGAGACATTACAATTCTTTTAAATGTATATAAAATAAAATACAAAGATAAAAAAATAGAAAATCATTAAAACATAAGGTCACAATATTTTTATATATACCAAATTCTTTTAAAATGTCTAAGAAGTTCTTGGTGGTACACCATCAAAAAGCTTCCTAATTGAGTTCACATCAAAAAACGTATGTCTCACAGAGTGGAAGTGGATACACTCGTCAAAAATGTGTTAAGCTTAAGTGCTGACTGGCAAAATATGCACTCTGGTTGAGGTTCACCCATCAGGAGGTATGCATGGGTTATGTAAGTGTACACGAACAGCACAATACCACATCATCTCTGATTTTTTTCTGTATGAGAAATACCGCTCTCAACTGATGGTTCTGATGTTTCGGTGACGTTTGTATTTTCAGCCTTTCGTTCATTATGCTCCTTTATTTTTGGACCCTAGTTCACCTACACTCATAAAAATGGGTATGTAGATTCATCTCAGGGTGAGTAAATCGACAAATCCAAAATATTTTCAGCTATTCGTTGCTTACGGCATCAATATATTTGAACCATGTTTTGCTTACACTCATGAAAATATATATGTGGATGCACCTCAAGTAGAGTAACTCAACTGTACCAGACTATGTCACTGTGACCTAATTCTCACCCCTGAGTGATTTTTATAATTTCAAACAATTGCTTGCTATTTTCTCTGTATCTTTGACCTTTTTTCATTTGGACTAGTTAAACTTTGTTTCAACTCTACACTGATGAAACCTTTTATGTTAATGCATTCCCATCTTGAATGTCATAAGAGGCGACTAATGGATGCAACAGTCTCGGCAGCTTAATGGCTAACGTGCCAAACTCGTGACCGAAAGGGTACTGGTTCGGCTCCTACCATCGGTTCAGCCTGGGGCGGCTACAGTTGCGTGTCCTTAGACACTTTACTCCAGATGCCTTCGCACTAAATGTCGTACTTGTGTTGCTGTACCATAAAACACCAAACCAAAGCATCCTAATGAGCAGTATATTTGCGGTAGTGTTTTCTCCAACACACGGAGGCTTAATCATTAGCTTAACTTCACAACCAGTGGATAACGGGTTTGAATCCTGTCCATGCCAGCCTGAAGCTTTATTTCCATTGCCTCGGCATCAATCCTTCATACCAGTATGTCTATTCTCGGCTACTCCAGATGTCCTCCTGTTGCTGAGGTGAATCGTGTTTACGTGTAAACAACCTGTTTATTTTATAATTTATATTAGCTCAACTGGTCATAGACCATACGATCTGATGGGATGGTCTGTCGTCCGTCGTCACAAGTTTGTTATCGCTTGAAGGATTGCTATAAAACTTTACACACACATTCAATCCATGGTCTAATTGGTCCAAAATGAAAATGGTGCGCTCGGACATCCAGTATGGCCGCCACAGTGGCCATCTTGAAAATCTTGTTATCGCTACTCCTCCTGAATGGATGGTCATATCAACGGGGGGTTTTCACTAAAACACTTCTTATGATGTTTTGTTGGTCCGAGATGAAAATGGCGCCGATCTGACATCCAATATGGCCGGCATGACAACCATCTTAAAACTCTTGTTATCACATCTCTACTTGAACAGAAAGTTACACTGACGTGGGGTTTTCACCAGAAGACTTCTTATGATGTCCAGTTGGCGTTAAATGAAATTGGTGCTAGTCGTACATCCAATATGGCTGCCACAACGACTGTCTTAAAAATCTTGTTTTCACTACTCCCCCTAATTAGATGATCATTATGACATGGAGTTTTCACCCAAAAGACTTCTAATTATGTCTGCTTTGTCCTAACTGAAAATGGTGCCGATCTGATTTCCAATATGGCCACTACAGCAACCATCTTTAAAGTCTTGTTATTGCTACTCCTCCTGATTCGAAAGTCATATCTTGAAAATATTGTTATCTCTATTCCTCTCCGAATGGATGGCTATATCAACATGGGGTTTTCGCTAATAGACTTCTTATGATACCTAGTTGGTCACAATTGAAAATCGTGCTAGTCATACATCCAATATGGCTGTCACGACGACTGTCTTTAAAATCTTGTTTTCACTACTCCCCCTGAATGAATGATCATTATGACATGATGTTATCACCCAAAGACTTCTAATGATGTCTACTTTTTTCCTAAATGAAAATGGTGCCAATCTGAAATCCAGTATGTGCACCACAGCAGCTGATTTGAATATCTTGTTATCGCTGAAAAATATCAGAGATGGTTTCAACACTCGACAGTTAAAAGGAAGAACTGGTCTTATCTTGAATCCCTCGAAATTCTTTTCGCCCAGTAGAGCATCAATCCCTTCCAGGGGCTCCTGTTCTTCCTTTCTGCCCACGGTGGCGCAGTGATTAGCACGCCAAACTCGCGACCGAAAAGGTGCGGGTTCGAATCTACCATCGGATCAGCCCCAGTCGGCTTCTGTGCTGTGTCCTTGGAGAAGGCACTTTACTCCAATTGTCTCAGCACTAAATAGCCTACTTGCTTTGCTGTGCCGTTAAACATCAAACCAAATCAAACTGTATGCCCACCTTTTAAAATAAAAATGTTTGCACCATATTAACCTTAGTTTTCGTGGCCTCTTAGTCGTTAGTATATTGGATAACTACCACGTAATCCCTTGATAGTTTTACCATACTTCGGTTTGGTATAACTTTCGGGTTATCGACAAATAAACTTTATGAGAGATCGAAGGAGGATATTTATAATCACTACAAAATTGTTGGTGAGAACCAGGCACACCTTCCAAAGACCACACAACAGAGTCAAGAACCAGGCACACCTTCCTAAGACCACACAATAGTATCAAGAACCAATCACACCTTCCAAAGACCACACAATAGTATCAAGAACCAGGCACACCTTCCAAAGACCACACAATACTGTCAAGAACCAGGCACACCTTCCAAAGACCACACAATAGTGTCAAGAACCAGGCACACCTTCCAAAGACCACACAATAGTATCAACAACCAGGCACACCTTCCAAAGACCACACAATAGTGTCAAGAACCAGGCACACCTTCCAAAGACCACACAACAGTGTCAAGAACCAGGCACACCTTCCAAAGACCACACAATAGTATCAAGAGCCAGGCACACCTTCCAAAGACCACACAATAGTGTCAAGAACCAGGCACACCTTCCAAAGACCACACAATACTGTCAAGAACCAGGCACACCATCCAAAGACCACACAACGGTGTCAAGAACCAGGCACACCTTCCAAAGACCACACAATACTGTCAAGAACCAGTCACACCTTCCAAAGACCACACAATACTGTCAAGAACCAGGCACACCTTCCAAAGACCACACAATAGTTTCAAGAACCAGGCACACCTTCCAAAGACCACACAATAGTATCAAGAACCAGGCACACCTTCCAAAGACCACACAACAGTGTCAAGAACCAGGCACACGCCAGACCACACAACAGTGTCAAGAACCAGGCACACCTTCCAAAGACCACACAATAGTGTCAAGAACCAGGCACATCTTCCAAAGACCACACAACAGTGTCAAGAACCAGGCACACCTTCCAAAGACCACACAATAGTATCAAGAACCAGGCACACCTTCCAACGACCACACAACAGTGTCAAGAACCAGGCACATCTTCCAAAGACCACACAATAGTGTCAAGAACCAGGCACACCTTCCAAAGACCACACAATAGTATCAAGAACCAGGCACACCTTCCAAAGACCACACAATAGTATCAAGAACCAGGCACACCTTCCAAAGACCACACAATAGTGTCAAAAACCAGGCACACCTTCCAAAGACCACACAACAGTGTCAAGAACCAGGCACACCTTCCAAAGACCACACAACAGTATCAAGAACCAGGCACACCTTCCAAAGACCACACAACAGTGTCAAGAACCAGGCACACCTTCCAAAGACCATACAACAGTGTCAAGAACCAGGCACACCTTCCAAAGACCACACAATAGTGTCAAGAACCAGGCACACCTTCCAAAGACCACACAATAGTGTCAAGAACCAGGCACACCTTCCAAAGACCACACAATAGTGTCAAGAACCAGGCACATCTTCCAAAGACCACACAACAGTGTCAAGAACCAGGCACACCTTCCAAAGACCACACAACAGTATCAAGAACCAGGCACACCTTCCAAAGACCACACAACAGTGTCAAGAACCAGGCACCCACCTTCCAAAGACCAGTACAACAGTTGTCAAGAACCAGGCACACCCCTTCCAAAGACCACACAATAGTGTCAAGAACCAGCACAACCTTCCAAAGAACACACAACAGTGTCAAGAACCAGGCACACCTTCAAAGACCACATAACGGTGTGAAGAACCAGGCACACCTTCCAAAGACACACAATAGTATCAAGAACCAGGACACCTTCCCAAAGACCACACAATAGTATCAAGAACCAGGTACACCTTCCAAAGACCACACAACAGTGCTCAAGAACCAGGCACACCTTCCAAAGACCACACAACAGTGTCAAGAACCAGGCACACCTTCCAAAGACCACACAATAGTATCAAGAACCAGGCACACCTTCCAAAGACCACACAACAGTGTCAAGAACCAGGCACAACTTACAAAGACCACACAACAGTGTCAAGAACCAGGCACACGTTCCAAAGACCACACAAACAGTGTCAAAGAACCAGGCACACCTTCCAAAGACCACACAATAGTATCAAGGAACCCAGGCACACCCTTCCAAAAGACCACACAATAGTATCAAGAACCAGGCACACCTTCCAAAGACCACACAACAGTGTCAAGAACCAGGCACATCTTCCAAAGACCACACAACAGTGTCAAAAACCAGGCACACTTTCCAAAGACCACACAATAGTGTCAAAAACCAGGCACACCTTCCAAAGACCACACAATAGTATCAAGAAACCAGGCACAACCTTCCAAATACCCACACAATAGTGTCAAGAACCAGCACACCTTCCAAAGACCACACAAACAGTGTCAAGAACCTAGGCACACATTCCAAAGACCACACAACAGAGTCAAGAACCCAGGCACACGCTTCCAAAGACCACACAACAGTGTCAAGAACCAGGCACACCTTCCAAAGACCACACAACAGTAATCAAGAACCAGGGCACAACCTTCCAAAGACCACACAATAGTGTCAAGCAGAACCAGGCACACTCCTTCCAAAGACCACACAACGGTGTCAAGAGCTCAGGCACAGCCTTCGCAAAGACCACATAAACGGTGTTGAAGAATCCAGGCACACCTTCCAAAGACCACACAATAGTGTCAAGAACCAGGCACAACCTTCCAAAGACCACACAATAGTATCAAGAACCAAGGCACACCTTCCAAAGACCACACAACAGTGTCAAGAACCAGCACATCTTCCAAAGAACCAACACAATAGTGTCAAGAATCCAGGCACACCTTCCAAAGATCAAGAACCAGGCACACCTTCCAAAGAGCCCACACAATAAGTATCAAGAACCAGCACACCTTCCAAAGACCACCACCAATAGATGTCACAAAACCAGGCATCAACCTTCCCAAAAGACCACTCACAACAGTGTCAAGACCCATGCAACATCCTTTCCAAAGACCACACCAACAGTATCAAGAACCTAAGGCACACAACCTTCCAAACGACCACACAACAGATGTCCACTGAACCAGGCCACACCTTCCAAAGACCATATCATACAAACAGTGTCCAAGAGAACCAGGCACACCTTCCAAAGAGAACCACACAAGTAGTGGTCAAGAACTCAGGCACACCCTTCCAAAGACCAACCACAATAGTGTCAAGAACCAGGCACACCTTCCAAAGACCATCCCACAATAGTGTCCTAAGAACCAGGCATCAATACCTTCCAAAGACCACACAACAGTATCAAGAAACCAAGGCACGACCTTCCAAAGACCACTACAACAGTGTCATGAACCTAAGGCACAACCATTCCTAAGACCACACCAACCAGTGTCAAGAACCAGCGCACAGCCTTCACAAAGACCACACAATTAGATTGTCAAGACACTAGGCACACCTTCCAAAGAAACACACAACAGTGTCAAGCAACGCCAGGCACAACACTTGCTCAAAGACCAACATAACAGGGTGTGGAAGAACCAGGCACACCTTCCAAAGACCACACAATATTCATCAAGACAACCAGGCAACACCTTCCAAAGATCCACTACAATAGTACATCAAGAACCAGGTACATCCTTCCAAAGACCACACAACACAGTTTCTAAGAAACCAGGCCACCGCGACCGCCACGCGATAACCGGGAAAACCTTCCAAAGACCGACACAACAGTGTCAAGAACCAAGGCACACCTTTTCCAAAGAACCACACAATAGTATCAAGAACCAGGCAACAACCTTCCAAAGACCACACAACAGTGTCAAGAAACCAAGGACACACCCTTTCAAAGACCGACACAAACAGTGTCAAGAACACCAGGTCACACAACACCTTCCAAAGGACCACACAACAAGTGTCAAGAACCAGGCACACCCTTCCAAAAGACCACAACAATACCACAGTGGTCAAGGAACCATGCACAATAATACCACCTTCCAAAGACCAAACACAATAGTATCAAGAACCAGGCAACACCATTCCAAAGACCTCAACACAACAGTGTCAAGAAATACCAGGCACATCTATCCAAAGAACCACACAACAGTGTCAAAAGAAACCAGGCACACTTTCCAAAGACCACACCAATAGTGTCAAAAACCAAGATGCCACACCTTCCAAAGACCACACAAATTAGTGTATCAAGAACCAGGCACACACTTCCAATATACCACACAATAGTCGTGCCCAAGAACACAGACAAAAACACCCCTTCCAAAGACCCCCAACAACAGTGTCAAGACAACCATACGCACACATTCCAAAGAACCTCACACAACAGAGTCAAGAACCAGGCACACCTTTCCAAAGATCCACACAACAGGTGTCAAGAACCAGGCACACCTTCCAAAGACCACACACAACAGTAATCAAGAACCAGGCCACACCTTCCAAAGAACCCACCACAATAGTGGCAAAGAACACAGGCACACCTTTCCAAAGACCACACAAACGGTGTCCAAGAAACCGAGGCACACCTTGCCAAAGACCACATAAACGGGTGGTGAAGAACCAAGGAAACACCTTCCAAAGACCACACAATAGTGTCAAGAACCAGGCACCCACCTTCCAAAGACCACACAATAGTAAACAAGAACCAGGTACACCTTCCAAAGACCAACACAACAGTGGTCAAGAACCAGGCACAAAAGACAACCTTCACCAAAGACCACAACAATAGTATCAAGAACCAGCACACCTTCCAAAGACCACACAACAGTGTCCACGAACCAGGCGAACCAACAACAACCTCCTTCCAGCAAGACACACCACAAGCGGTGTCAAGAACCAGAGCAATACACCTTCACCAAAGACCCACATAAACGGTGTCAAGAACCCAGCACCAACACCTTCCAAATACCACACAATAGTGTCAAGAATCCATGGCACACCTTCCAAAGACTCAACACAACGGTATTCCAAGGAACCAGGCATCCGCACCTTCCAAAGACCACACACAAATAAGTATCAAGAACCAGGCACCCACCTTCCAAAGACCACAAATCAAATAAGTAATCAAGAACCAGGCACACCTTCCAAAGACACACACAACCAGTGTCAAGAACCAGGCATCACCCTTCCAAAGACCACACAATAGTATCAAGAACCAGGCAACCACCTTCCAAAGACCCACACAAGTAGTATCAAGATTCAGGCACAACAACCACCTTCCAAAGACCCCTCCACAATAGTTATCAAAGAACCCAGGCACATACACCCGGAGCCACCAAATACCCTCAGCACCTGCTACCTAAAGTTATTTCCAAAGACCCACACCAAATAGTATCAAGAAACCAGGCACACATTCCAAAGACCCACACAATAGTATCCCGCTTTGTCTCATACTTTAGATATACTTTACTTTCTGTGTATTTTTCAAATAATTCAGATCCTTTGTCTGCTAATATTCAAACATTTATCTAAAAACAGATGTATCTTGACTTTAAAGTTCAATAAATATGGAAATTTCCAGTATTATTGGCACTGAAATAATCTGCATTAAAATTTTCTTTTAAGACCCGAAGTAAATATAATTAAAAATTTTGAGAGTTTTTGTTTTTAGCATTTTGATTAAAATTTTAAAGAAAACAATAATAATTTGTAATTTATTTAAATGTTATATTAGTAGAATTAGAATAGAATCACAGAATTTCATTTTAGCACAGATGTTATGGGTGATTCAGGTATCTCCACTTTGTTTCTAGTACAAGTTTTATTTTTTAAATACTGGGACACATCATAGGTCATGTTTTTCTAGTAAGTTCTATTACTGGGTGCAACATTAGGTTCATGCATTTTCTAGTAAGTTCTATACTGGAGCACAATTCAGGTCATGCATTGGATCTTTTTTTTCTGCCTTTTTTGTCCTTTGTCCTACTTTAGACTGCTTTTCCTCAATACTCAGAAGTATCATCTGCCCTGGACTCATCCTTATTTACTGCACTGAGAGTCGTCCTAAAAACCATTGAGAGTCTAGTAATGACTTATTTATCATAGCACTTTCAATGGAGAGTCCTGTTTTCACACACATTTATTTACAGTCAGGGACTCTCCCTATATGGTCAATAAACAGAAATCCTACTACTGTGTGCATTGATTTCAGTCTGGTTCCATTTTTAATTTCTATTTTTGAATTTTATTATTCCCTCTCAAGAAAAATCATATTTTTTTCTCTGTATCAGATATACATCCCCCTTTTGATTTTGCTTTTTATAATTCCCCATTCTAATAAAAACCAATCGAAATATGGCTTTCTAAGTCGATAGAAACAAAGTAGGTCCATTCTAGAAGCAATAATTCTGCAATTAATTGGTCCAGATAAGGATATCAAAGGGACCATCTAAATTGTAACCAAATTAAAGCTTTATCTCTCTAATCACCCACCTGCAGCCTATCCTTGATGGTTCTGTCTTATCAGGGTTCACACCTTTCTCCCCCTCCCTCTCCCCCCCCCCCACAAAATTTTTAACACACACACACCTCCTGAAAAAAGATCAATTATTACAAAGTTTTTTAAAAACAAACTTTTTTCTCATAAGATGAAAAGGGCATTACAGTTTTAAAGCTTAATAACATTATTCAATCTTACAGATGGGCCCTTCTTTTTCTTCAACTGTTCCTATATTAATAGTTCTTTGGTCATGTGGCATCTTGTAAGTGAGTAAGAAACGCGTTCAGAACTTCAGGAAGCTTATTATGTTTTAGAAATATACTCAAAAATAGGTACAAAATCCAGTCTATCCTTGCCCTCTCTTCAGTAAATCTTGGTGGCCAAATTTTAGTACAGCGAACTTCAAAGAAATATAATCGACCGATAAAATCTTACATCTCCCCAATGGTTGCTTGAACATCCTCCACATCCTCTGACCTGCGAATCTGACTTCAACCGCCACTGCCTTCGGTCTAGCCAAGCTCGACTACCGTGAGATGGTATAAAGTAAGTCACTAAAGTCCCTTACATTAATCAAATATGAATATCTATCACCCATAGCAAAATTAAAAAATCAATATGATAATGACGGCAACCAGAAACATATTCCCTTTTGAATTTGATTAAACTGCATGGATACTTTACCCCTAGTAGTGAACAGTGAACACTGTAGGCTGTATTTTGTTGTTCAATGCAGCGGATGATTGCCCATAGGGAGCAGAGGGTGCACACCGTGGCCCTGATTTTTTTTTGTCAAGCTTTTCATTCTTAAGCGCTGTCTCTTTTCCCACTCTTCGCGACCTCAGGGAAAAGGTTCTCACTCTTGTCACAGTGTTTACGCTTACATTTTTATTAGGCTATCCTTTAGGACAAAGATTCCATCGTTTCCTGTCCATCATGAATCGATCCATCAAAATTTCTAGGACCTGAACTCTTGTCCCACGATATCTATGGAACTATTTGTGCATAATTTGCCCAATGTTAAATGTTAAACAAAAATCAAAATCATGCATTGGGTGGAATGAGTGGATCTGAAGAAAAACAAAAACTACATAACCAACTACAACAAATTTATGCGACAGGGGAACTGAAAACAAACGAACCATTATTTTGTCTGTGAATGACGGAAAGGTGGTTTTCTGGCAGTGGCAGAACGCGGAGGGATTCGAGGCGCCCGTGGACAATGGTTCTGTAGTGGAGCCCATACCGAGGCGCCGGGGTTATTGTTTCTTTAAATGCGGCCCCTATATTGACACAGGCAGACGAACTCTCCATTCTACCCCTCCCCCCCTTCCACCAAATCCCCTGTTGCACTACGGTACGGTAAAATACTTAAACAAATTAGTTGGAAAAAAAGAAACAAAGCTCCCAACGGCATAACCCTTCACCTAGCGGCCGGGGCAATTATTTGAAACAAAAGAATCTCGAAGATTCTTGTTTTAGGCTGTCACATTTATATCTTGTACTATTTAACATGTTTTCTTAATGTGGCTCCATCACTGAAAGCAACTTTCAATTTACTGTGCAAGAGTTTGCAATTTCTGAAAAATCCTGCATATAAAAATTACACTGACTATGAATGAAACATTGCGTAGATAATAAAATAATTGCAAAAGGCAGGAAGTAATATATAGAATCTATGCTGAGCTGAGATTATGTTTATTCTGTATGATCAAGATTGCCAGGAAGCTTCCGCTCGCGATGCAATAATCATTCAGGCTAAATGCATAACTGTGTTCATGAATATGTCTGTATGTTTGGATGCATGCTACGCTGCTACACCTTTAATGTACATACATGGTGCAATAGAGTAAACTTTTAAACTCTTATCAGGCATCAAAGTATTTATAATGTTCCCAGTAACTTAAGAAGTTTATGAAGCAATTCCATGATCCTATGCCAGAATTTTCCATACTGTTGGTTGGAGAGAGTATTAGATGCTTTTCATACAAACATTTCATACGTCATTCATACGGCAGAGCGTATCATGCTGCATCATCCGTCCAGCCATCCATCCAGTCTTGGTTTCCGGTCAATAAGTATAGCTTCAGATACACAGACCTTGACTACACTTTGTAGATGGTTTGCACACAAGGTAAAGAAGAAGAATTTAGAATTAAAAGGGGTCCAATTCAATGTCTCTATGACTGAAAGATTTTTAAAAAAACCCCAAATGTTTTCTGTCCTAATGAATTTGATTCCACAACCGAGACCTTGAATATATTTTGTGGATCTCTTGCACTTCATGATGAGCCGAAAGAAACCAAGCGATTTGGGTGTCAAAAGGACATAACAATTAATTTGGCAACCATGTTCGTGTCCATTCCCGTCCAAATGTACATCCAGACCAGCCTGAATTATCCTCAATAGTTAATTATTTCTTTTTTCTTTTCTTTACTTTGCCTCTTATATTCATACCATTTTATCCTACTTTATTCGGATTTGGAATAAAACTTCAGTATGGCAACTTATCTTTGTCTGGTATCATCCTGGTTCATGGGTCATTCCCACTGGATGAGGGTATTTTCCACCATTTTTTTAATAGTGGTGAGTTCTCAAGTACAATTCGCCACAGTCAAGTCTCTTGGTATGTGGATACAGCCTTGATGTTAACACCGCCATTTTACCAAACATAGGTCAGTGTGATCTACATTTAAAACGTTTCACTGACTTCGGTTTAAATTTGTCTTTTACCTTAGTTTCCTATTACTAATTGTATATGGATCCATGCAAATAAATTCATTGGTAAAATACCAAATCACCGAAGAAAGTTCAGTGTGACCTCATTTTCACGCTTTCGATGACCTTGTTAATTTTTTGAATTTGGGTTATTGTCCTTGGGTACTTGCTTGCAACAGAGTCATTGAAATTGATATGTCGATGTGCCGTGGTCCACCAAAAAATAGGTCACTACGACCTCTATTTTATGTTTGAAGCTCAAAAGCGGCCAGCGTTTGGTTTTTAACATAGGACTTGCATTGATTATTTGGATAAGTTCACAGAATTAGGAAAATAAATAGGCTAAATTTGTTCAGTGGGCAATAATGTAATTTGCGGATGTTGAGGGTTCTTTCGACCATTCCTTAGTGTACATGGACATTATTAAAATGTCGACGATAAATAAATAAATCAGCAATTATATGTTTATTTTGCAGACATTAAGACCTCTTATGAACGTTTTTTTAATGTTCAGTGAACATTGGGTAAAATGTAAGCAATACAACAGAAGGGAACCATGTCTTATTGTCCACGGAAATACATGAAAGGCGGAAATACACGTAAAGCCCACGAAATACACAAACTGTGTCGAAATGGTCGAGTGTATCGGCTTCCACAATGTGAGACAAAATGTTCTCGCAGTACAGAGGTCAAGGATGATGCGGAAAATAATGGATGGACCATTCAACCTTGGGAGAGAGCAGGCCCACCGAAGGGGGGGTGGGGGGTGGGCGTTGTTGTAGGGGGGGGGGGCAATTGCCCCAGGGGCCCGGCGATTTCTAGGGGCCAGCCCGTCAACTCAGTTTTAAATTAACAAAATTAATTAATCTTTGCAGTAAATTTAAAAATGTGTTTTTTGCAAGAAACCCAAAGTTATTGTGAGATTACTACATTTTTAATTCGCAAAGCAGTACACAGGTTGTTTAATAAAAAAAAAATTTAACTAGTTTTGGGGCCCATGACTGCTCTTGCCCCAGGGCCCCGGAATTTCTGTGGTCCGGACTGGGTGAGAGGGAGGTCGGTATCTTTATTGTAATTTTATTTTTTAGATTCAAAATACCTTGAACAAAATGTCCTGCTCTGACTTGTAGAAAACAGAACAATTTATAAAATTTACATTAGTTGAAAATTATACATTATCTTGAAGTGAAAGAAAGCAAAAAAAAAAGAGATCCTGATTCGAACGTGTAATACAAAGTATTCCCCCCCCCCCCCCTGCCCCGACACACACACACACACAAAGATAACAAGACCCACTGTACTGTTGACACGTAATACTGTTGCCCTGATAGATAATCAAAACAAACTGGTAGCTTTCCCTGCATTGATTCTAAGCCGCTAATTACTGCTTTCAGTTTTCACTATAATCCTGACCTATTCAAGCTGACTTAGGGCTGAGGTCGAGTACTACACAAATTATACATTTATTCAATGCTCTAGCTATTATTTATTTATTTTTTTTTACCCTTGATCCTTTTGGCTGATTTTTGTTACTCTCTCAAATGTTCTTGCTGAAAGGGGGGCGTCCTTGCTATTATAGAGCAAGACAGCGAGATTTTGCTGTAGAGAGTAGTTAATGAAGGCATGTGGAGCTTAATATTTCCCACATTGTGTGATGATCAGCTGGCACTTGTGTCAAGAAACACAGAGAATCACATCGCAGCTCTTGTCAGTAAATTATAATAGATCCCCGACACGTTAGCTAGGGGCTAGGAAACTTATAAAACCAATTTTCGATTCGTTCCATTTCTTGGTTTTAAAAGTTTGGCTGACACCATATATTTATTTTTCATCATCTCTAATAAATTAAAACATATTGGATATCACACAGAAGATCATATCCAAAGAGTTCTCTTCACATTTGTCAAATATTGTTATGATATTGTTGAATAACAAAAGTTTTCCCTCCCGATATTGATTTTTGAAATAAACAAAGAGTTTAGAACACAATAAAATTTTTGATCTAAATGAGAATATATTTTGAAAGTTATATATCATTCAAAAACTTATATATTGTAGTTTCCTTGTAATATTCTGAAATAGTTGGCAATTATACTTTGTTCCCGAGTGAAAAATATGGAAAATCAGATCTTTTTAATTTTGAGTTCCAATCGAAATTTTGTCTTCAAAATGTTTCGTGATTAATGGGTCATCTAGCTTTATAGAAGTAATATTTTGATTAAAATTAAAATAACAAATTCTAAGGTACGTACCCCGAGAGTAGCGAGCCTGTTAGCGAGGTTGGTGGGATCCTTCAACAGCAAGGAAACAACATCGTACTTGTTTCTAACCCCTTTATAAAACACTTGAACATTCTACTAAAAAAAATATATGTAATTTATATACTGCATAGTTTGATATTCGTCTATGCTAGTGTGACAAAATTTATGTTGTTGGATCTTATGGTTGTGTGAATATTAAAGAAATTATCTTGCTCGAAACGAAAACAAAAACATTTCTTAGTGATGTAATAATGTACTAATCATGTGAACCAGACCTAGCTAGAGGAGTCTACCAAGTATGGTTGTAATTAAAACTACTTTTTATGTCCCAGATAAGTGCATCTGCACTGGTAATATTCCGTGCATTACTTTACCTTAATGATCCCTGCGCTTTTGAAAGACAGGCTGTCTATCCATATTGGCCCACCTGTCCATAGTGCACATTGATCTATTCATTATTAACGAAATATTTCTTCTTTTACTGGTTTGGTTTGGTGTTTTAACACGGCACAGCAATACAAAGTAGGTCTTTTATTATTTCGAGGCAATTGGAGTAAGTTGATTTGCCAATGGACACATCACGGTGAGGATTTATCCCGAAAAAACTCGCATCATTTCGGTCGCTAGTCCTGGAACGCTTACCACTGAGCCACCGCGGCTCCTGTTTCTTCATTGAAGTTAATAGGTAGAAATGTTATCATGATGAAATAATGTAAGATCATTACATTTGTCACGAATACATCAAAATCAACATATTAGGAACAAACAATGTAATAAACTCGCAATACTATATTATATGCCCTCAGCGAAACAAATTTTATCGAATAATGTTTTTTCCCCACAAAATTCGCTAAAATTTTTTGCTCGCTACAAAGTTTGAGGTTCATTTGAATTTAGATGTGCAATATGTAAATTTGTAAATCTTATCGCATTTTTCAATATTGGACATTTTATTTTATGTGACATATAAGACAACTAATTATCTAAATAATATCAAATCTAAAGAAAAATTTAAGTTTTTTCTGTTCATTAATGACGATATTGATACTTTGATTAGTAAATAAAAGCGTCCGTTTAGCAAAATATATCAAAATACTGATCAAAAATCAGATATTAAAAAAAATAGCGAGATTAACAAATGCCCCATGACACAACACAAACATATTGTGTATTATCTCCTCAGCCAATGAAATTTAGTAGGGAACTTGAATGTTGTGCTCATTTGTTCGTGTGTTCGTTCGTTCGCTTGCATGTTTGTTTTATGCAGTCAGTATCTTGAACCATATTTGATCATGACTCAAATGAAAATTAATGTGGATTCATTTCAATGAGATTAACTCAGCAATACGAAAAAATAGGTTTAATGTGACCTAAATTTAACGCTGGAGAGACTTTTGTATTTTCAGCTACAGTATATGTTCGTTATAACCCTTAATATCCTTAGACCCTACTTCACCTACAATCATGGAAATTGCAGTGAAGGGGCACTGACAACGCGTGTAATCATGCCATATAAAAACAAGGTCACTGTTACATAAGTTCACGCTTTAGAGTGACTTTTAATGTTTTAAGATATTTGTTTTGCTATCAACCCTTAGGACTTATTTCACGTACAACCATGAAATTGATATGCAATCTCAAGGAGAATAAATTCAAACGTACGCGAAATTAGGACACTGTGACCAGTTTTTTCAAGCTATATGACATTTGTAATTTCAGCTATTCATTCGTCATTTGCTCTATTCCTATTTCACCTATACAAAATGAACATGTGGATGCATCTCAAGAACAGTAAGCTCAACCATAAACCAAATATCGTGTCCATGATGACCAAAGTTCCATTCTTGAACGGCTTGCATACATTCCTCCATATCAGCCGGTATATTGTCGTGCTACTGTCCAAATGTCCTCCTGCTGGCGATGAGATTTGTGTTACGAGTAAACCACTTTGTTGGGACAACAGTGGCTAAATTGAATAAAAAAAATATTGCAAACGCTACTGTAATTATCCAAAGACAAGCTAAAATTAAATTATATTTTTTTTTTATTTTTTTTTATAAAACAAAAAAATAAAAACGGTTGGGGTAATGATTTTATTTACACAGATAGTATGCCAACATATATCCCAAGTCCTGCACATATCTATTCTGCCTATGCTAAGTCAGAGAGAGAGGAGAGAGATGAGAAGAGGTAGAGAAGGAGAGAGAGAGAGAGAGAGAGAGAGAGATAGAGGAGAGAGAAGAGATGCCTTTAAGTCTGTAATCAACTGTTGAGAGGAAAATAGATTCAGGTAATACGAAACAGGAATGGAAAAAAGGCAATGGGCGTTGTTAAAAAAAGCAAATGGTGTTCCAATAAAACTACGAAAAGAATGGTCCCTACATAAATTTTATTTTGATTTTTTCTTTTAATTTTTACAAAGTCAGGATCAATCAGTAACAAAGAATGACTCAGCTAAAATAAACAGTTGTATGGATCACAAATGTAGAAAATGATCTGAACATATGAGGAAATTTATCATTCAGTAGGTGAGTTAAACTGTAGTTAAGGCAGCAGTATATTTTAGTCAGTCAGTCAATCAATATAGTATAATAGTCATAAACCAAACGAAAATTTAAATGTGAACAGCAGAATAATTGCATGAAAATTAATACCAATACAGTCATAATCACGTGTAAGGCAGTCTTTCAAATCACCAGTTTCCTAATAAAGAATCAATGACTTTACTGTTTTGTCATACAACCGTGTTTTGTTAACTATCATAGGGTCAAGTTCTAGGCTGATAAAATTACAGTTCAATGAATATTATATCTTACTCATTAACAAAAATACCACTGTCATCCAGTGGTCTCAAATACAGGGGTCTAGAATGAAATAAAATACTGTTTTACTTTAAGGTGTTTTTATGATGTCATTGAATTCCAATGTTCTGGTGCACACTGTGTTTCAATGCCGAGTGGGGAGCGAGCTGACTTGGAATTTAACAAGGTCAAATCCATCGAGTATGATGATTTATTGAATAATGGAGCCAATCATTAAATGTGTTTGCTCTTGCGGCAGGGTAGGGTGGGTGGTAGGGAGGGAGCTTTCAAAAAATAGAAACAATTTCCGCCCCCCCCCCCCTCCCCTAAATTAAAAAGGGTTGATTTCTGATTAAACATTAAGACCCAATATCCATTAATATGTTTTCATTCCTTTGGATAATTTTGTGAAGCCGTAGTCATGACTGCCATCAAACTCCGTCTTAATTGACAACGTTTTGTGTTTATATCGTGTTTATTACTCTAGGTCTTAAAAAATATGTAACCAGATATAAAGTGAAACTCCCAGCAATGTCAGTCATATCAACAAGCAATTTATTTCCCAACAAAACAAAGTGAATTTTCAACCAGAGATACTTACAACATTGTGAAGAAAATTCCAAATAATCCCTAAATTGTCCTAATCACAAGTTCCAAACATATAGAATGTTCCGAATTTAGTTCCAATAGTCTTGAATGTCCTGATAAAGCACAATGATACGAATCCAGAATAATTTTGAATTAGTTCACCAAAAGTCCAAAATAATGAAATTAATTCAAAAAGTCAATGAGCACTTTATTAATTCTAATGAATAATATTAAGTCTGATTTCAACGCCACAAACTGTAAAATCTGCTCTCAAATGGATTCCCACAGACCTGATCTAAAAACATGAATGAATTATATGTTTAACCAAAATATCCCTATTTATAACACAGTTTCACTTATGACCTATATCATAACATGAAGTGAAGCACATAAAATGGACCCCCACCCCCCCCCCCCCCCCATTCTAACTGTCAACACGACAGGCCTTTAACT
The DNA here is from genome assembly GCA_029931535.1 of Margaritifera margaritifera. NCBI lineage: Eukaryota > Metazoa > Mollusca > Bivalvia > Unionida > Margaritiferidae > Margaritifera > Margaritifera margaritifera. The sequence goes on along the minus strand of JAQPZY010000321.1, from coordinate 3,578 downwards.
CAAATGCTTGTAAAACACCATTGCTATACAAGTGACCAGAATCTAAAAAGTTCAACTTACCTTCAATGGAAAAAGATTTAAGCACACATCACAGATTAAATATACAAAACACCTCCGCCTCATAAAGAAAAATGGAGATTTACGGCAATAAAGCTTTCTTTTTTACATATTTGTCAAATATGCATATGATACCAGTAATAATTTTCAAAATTACATATGAAGATGTCTTTATGAAATTACAACTACACCATAATTACCCAAAATATACACAAAAAAAATCAATATGGTACTCTCTATACCCGAGAGAGTGCATATGTAATCACCTAGTCGTTTCTGAAGAATTTCCGAATGTTATTCGCAAGTGAATCTTCCCAGGTGTCGTTGTATATGAATAGATCCAATATAGTGTACCACAGCATCTAATTTGAAAAATCGTGTTATCCCTGAAGTATTATCAGAGAAGGTTTCAAACACGCAATCAGTTAAAAGGAAGAATTGGTCTTATCATAAATTCCTCGAAATTCTTATTTCGCCCAGTAGAGCATCAGTCCGTTAAAGAGACACTTTTTTAAGAATCTTTTTTTCATACATCTAGCAGGATAATGCGTACGCGCCCAACAACTTACCAATTCGGGAAGCATCAAGACGATTATCTCCCTTTCGGACCTACCTCGTTTCCTGTTCTGATGCAAGTCCGAATAAACTCGACTCTCAGAAAGAGACTCGAAAGTAATCGTAATGATGCTTCCCGAAAGGTAAGTTTGTGTCGGATGAATATTCGGTTACATATGAAGAATAGATCCACGTAAAGAAATACAGACGTTGAAAATAATATTTCGATGCTTAAACCATCAGTGAAATATCTGTATTTTTCTTCTTGTATGTAATTTCTATAACTTTTGAAAAAAGAAAAGTTGGAGACATCATTCAGTTTACATTAGCTTAAATATACTGCTATTATTGATTAACATGTCAGGTAAAGTTGTGATCGTCAGTTGAGTGTTTATTATAACCATAATCATCAACATCGGGGCCAGAGGACTGTTTTAAAATATACCCTATTTAAATTTGCAGGTATAGTTCTAGCAAGCGACGTGAAAAGGTGGAGGACATCACGTTTTGGGTTTATCTTCCCAGGTCTCTTTCAGAGAGTCGAAGTTATTCGTAAAGTACTCGTATCGGAAAGAGACTAGGATGTTCCGAATGCTTTCTTCTTCACATTCGGAACATCCTTTGTGCCTTTTCCTTCAAGTCCACTTGACGAAAACAGCTGAGGCGATGTTCCGATCGCTTGTATCGAAGACTTGTGAGGCATTTTAAGTTCAAACACTTTTCTCCCATTCGCATCTTCTAGATCAGTCCTACCGATCATATACCTTGAATGGATATTGATAGTTGCTATTAGCCTTCCGTTCGGACCACAGTGGTTATTTAAGAAACCTGGATTGGACATAGAAGTTGCGAATGCATTGAACTATTATTTTCGTTCGCAACTTCCTCAGGTGAATTTATGGTCAATCCAATTCTTAGAAGTAGCCGAGAGTGGACCGAATTGAATACGCTTGTTTTTATGACAAGAAATTTTAGGCGAACAAAAATTTATATAAATTTTCAGTAAATTACTCAGCGCCGACATACATCCGATGCATATTTTTGTTCTCACAGAAATAGTCGAGGTGGTCCGAACGCACCTTTTGGCAACACACGTATTTACTATCAAACGAGTACAAGTTTTCGTCCTCAGTTCTTTGTTCCTTGCAGATTCTGGCATTTGTATTCCTTGAAATTGTGTACCCACAGAAAATTGTATAAGAAATATAGACGGTAGTTTTGGTGCAATTATCTTTTCTTGGATTAAAAAGAGTAATCGAATGATTAAAACATGTTTGAGGATTGTTAACATTTTCATCTCAAACACTGACACGATATTTTGTGACTATACTTGTCGTTTTTCTCTACTCACAAAGCATATTACTCCTAAAGATTTAAGCAGACTTTTCCATACTATTATAATACTTTGATATGTGTTTTATGTATTGTTAGCTCATACTTGTCATTAGACCAGAGAAAGCTTATGGGTAATGGTCCCCTGTTGTGAGGTAGTCCGTCGTGCATCCGTCCGTTAGCACAAGTTTTGTTATCGCTACTCCTCCTAAACTATCATGAAGGATTGCCATGAAACTTTAAACACCCACGTTCATTCCCATGGTCTAGTTTGGTCCTAAAATGAAAATGGTCGCCCTCGGACATCCAATATGGCTGCCACAACAAGTGGCCATATTAAAAATATTTTTTATCGCTACTCGTCCTGAATGGATGATCATATCAACATGGGATTTTCACTCGAAGACTTGTTTTGTCCATAAATTAATATGGTACTCGATGTAAGGTCAAGTAGGTCCACCACGACAAAATCCATCTTAAAAATTCGAATTATCTCTACTCCGCTTAGAAAGGGATGGTCATATCAACATAGTGGGTTTCGCTGAAATACTTCCTTATTATGTCTAGTTGGTCCTAAATTAAAATGGTGCCGATGATGACAACCAAAATGGCCGCCATGTCAGACATCTTAGAACACATCTTGTTATCAGTACATATCTCCTGAATGGATGGTCGTATCAACTTAGAGTTTTCACTAAAGACTTCTAATGATGTAATATTTGATCCTAAATGAAAATGGTACCGATCTGACGTCCCAATATGGCCCGCAACGGCAGTCATCTTGAAAAACATGTTAGGTACCGCACTTACAGTTATTAATGTGCTTCTGATAGAGGGATCGGTATAAAGAGAAGTTGTTTGCATTGACAACATGCAGAATGGAGAAGAATGTCTCATACCTCTCTCCTACTTTCATGTACTGTTGACTGAAATTTCTTTACCTGGTGGTAATTATGGAAACTATGTACTATCTAAAAGTAGAACAGCACACACAAAGACAAATTGGGAAACTGTATATTTGAACCTTATCACAACTACCCTCCTGAAAGGATGGATCATATCAACAAGGGGATATAATTAAAAGACTTCTATTGATCGTCTATCCTAGTTTCTAGAATACAAATGATGCCGATCTTGCATCCATCCAAACATGGCAGCCAACATTTGAAAATCATGTTATCAACAACTTTGCTTGAACAGAAAGTCATCTGTGCGTGGGGGTTTTCAAACCAGAAGACTTCATGTGATGTCCCCAGTTGGTCTATAAATCAAACTTGTGCCGATCTGACGTCCAATATGGTCGCCAACAACAGGCCATCTTGAAAATCTTTGTTATTGTTTTTACTACACCTGAAAGGAAAGTTCATGTCTTGATAATATTTTTTAGCTCTACCTTCCTCTCCGAATGTGATGGTTAGCACCAACAGGTACGTTTCGAACCGATAGACTTCTTATGATACCTGGTTGATCCTAAATGAAAATGGTTGCCAGTCGTACATCCAGTATGGCTGCCAATTACGACAGTCATGAAAAATTTTGTTGTCACAACTTCGCCCTGAATGGATGATCATTATGACATGTGGTTTCACCCAAAAGACTTGTAATAATGTCTACATTGTCCTAAATGAAAATGG
>JAQPZY010000227.1:0-77725 GCA_029931535.1 Margaritifera margaritifera | reverse complement strand
CTTTCTTGTGTGGCTTCAGTTTTTACTAATAGCCCTGTGAAACAAACAGGAGATCTCGGGATCTTCCTGCTGTAAGACAACTAGTGATTGTCTTTTATCTTAATATCTTAATAGGAGTAGTCTCACTAAATCACCAACAAGTGACACTGAACCCTTCGACATGAATGGTTCGTATTTCTCCATGACAATATCAGACTGAGGTATGCAAGTCTCCACACAAGTATATCTTTCAATACATGAACGTTATTTCTTATAAACAAGAGCATTTGGGACTGCTCTGTTAAAATTCTGTTGCCTATTTTTCACCCTAAAGCAATCAAAAATAACGTGCCCTTTCTTCTTACAATAAGAGCACGTGGGAATAGATAAGGTTTTATGATCCGTCTTATCAGAAATTTGATTCTTCACAGTTACACCAGCTTGAGGTCTGTAAGTACTAAAACGAGACTGAAATGGTTTCGTAACAAAAACCTGTTGAGGGGAAGATTTATTTCCAAATGGAACTTTGTGAATCAAAGAATATTCATCACCTGTACTAACTCCTTCTCTAAAGTTTCAACGCCTTTCTCATCAAGGTATATTCTAATGTCACTACTGACACAATTCTTGAATTCTTGAATCAATAGGAGTTGCTTAAGATTATCATAATCCCTATCAACCTTCTTGGATGTACACCATCTCGTAAACAAATGCTCTTTTTCCCATGCAAATTCTATATGAGTCTGGGTAGTTTCCTTTCTACAATTTCTAAAGTTTTGACGGTACGTCTCAGATACCATCTCATAAGCCCTCAAGACACTTTCTTTGACCACATCATAATCAGCAGATTGTTCAGACGAGAGTGCAGTATAAACATCAATAGCTTTACCAGTAAACACACTCTGCAACAATGAGGTCCAATAATCTTTCGGCCATTTCAAATTCTCAGCTATTTTCTCAAAACTGAGAAAATATTTGTCTACCTCCTTTTCTCTAAAAGGGGGGACCTGTCTGATATGTTTGGCTAGATCAAAGTATGAACCTGTATTGCCATGAGAGTGCCCTTTACTGGTCAATTCCAATTCCCTTTCTCTATCTCTCTCTTCCCTATCTCTTTCTTAATCCTGTTTACCCCTTTCTTTATCTCTCTCCTGTATTTCCCTATCTCTCTCTCTCGTTCTTTTCTTCTTTGTCTTTCCCTCATCTTTTTCATCGCTTTCTCTCAATCTTGTCAGTCTTGAATTTGCTCCCATTAGAAAGCCGAAGTTTTTCTAATTCTACTTTCCTTTAGCTATCTAAATTTGCCTTCAAAACCAAGACAGAGATTTCTTCTTTCTTAAGCTCGAAACACCCCCTTCAAAAACACCTTTTTGTAGCAAATAACCAATCAAAATATTCCTGATCTCTTGTTTCAACCGGAAAGACCGTCCACAATCAGTAAGATAAATAATGTCTGGCAATTTGAAGTAACACAACCTTCTTCTCAATGACTCTAATTTACTCCTGGGTGGGAGCAACTATAAAATTCCTCTAGACCTTGGATGTCATGATGAAAGCCTGTTTGTTTCTCCTATTTATTTCTCAACCGGGAAATCAAAATACCAAAGATCACTATAAATTTCAAACAATGAAATTCAAAACTTAAAAATTTTTTTTTCGAAGTATCCAAAATCTCTGAAATAAACAAACTTAGAAAATACCTAAAATGAAAAAAATTACATAATCCCGAAAATAATTTCAAAATAAAAATTCTAATCCCGAAAATATTCATATAAAATTCGAGCTCCTGAACAAGCCCCCCAATTCTCATTGCTACGACTAGGGGTATGAATATGTAACAAAAGAAGAGAAAAGAACTCAAACAAGCATTTCCCACAATTTCTAAAATAGCAAATTTAATTTCCTAAAATAATAAAATATTTTAAACAAACAAAGGATGAAAGAATTAAAAATAACTTACAGTGTAGAAAGTTCTTAAATAATTCCTAACTTGTTTCTATAAATATTCACTAATTCGGACACTGTCCAAAGGTATTCCAAATGAGAGGGGACACTAAAGTGGCTTATGTTCTAACAAGAATCAGTTCTTAAATCCAAATGTTTATTAATTACAGTTAAATTCCTGTGAACGTAGAATATCCCCAAAGTTCTAGTTAGAAAATAAGAATTCACAAGCTGACTATCACAAACAATAAACAGAAATTCCTCTATGACTTTTATGAGCTGAAGTAATTGTAAAGAATGCCCCCACACAGGGATTAAATCTAGTTTTTATAGTATTCATACTGCGTAGAACAAATAAAAAACCCAGTCAGCGATCTAAACAATTCAATCTACTGTGTTTTAAATAACAAACTCGAATTGCGATTATTTTCTTATTTCAAATCAACACGTTGTTTACTCTAAACTGAATCATGGGAACCAGGTCATGGACTAATACCTTTACCACCCGCTATGACTCACACTCTACCCACATGATCTCCTCTCCATGTTGTGTATTAAGTCTGACCGACATAATTATTGATTTCCTTGGACAGAAGCAATGGACTCATCGTTGACATTCCCGGGTACTTTACAAACTAATTTGCATTGGCTACTAAAACAAATACATAAATTTTAAAAAAAAAAATGAATACAAAAGTCTTTAAAACCAAATGAAAACTATATTAAAATTTAATTAAAAGAATGATACATAATTCCGTAACAGAAGGGGACAAGGATATGGATGTGCAATTATTCAGGTGGTCATGCAGAGTGTACAGCAAACGTTGCATCGCCCCACTCCCCCTTTTTTTTTTTTTTTAGGGGCCCCACTGTCAGAATATGATATTGGAAAGGAAAATTGTGTAGTCAGCTTGCTCTAACAAGGAGATGCCACGTTATAAAATATGCCACACACATGATGCAGATGAAAAGATCAGCTCAAGGAATAGACTTATGTTCTCATGAGCTCTTGATCCCATGTGGAAAGTGCAGCAGCAAGCTGACCCAGTTCATTTGGGACAAAGCTCAATTTTGACACTGCAACAAAGCAAATTTTAACTCTGACATGTTTTCCTAGCACAACTCTGGTAGAAAAAACAGGAAGCACAGAAGGCCCTTAGCCAGGTTGAAAAATCTAGATGTAATATAATTCTAAAGAAGCTAATGAAACAGCATGCCAGTAATATGAACTACTCTTAGTAAACACTTTACCAAAAGTTCTTGAATCTTCTCTGCTGTGCTAAACTGGAGACTGTTCACAGTGTGCAAGATACTCTGTTGTGTGTAGTGGAGAGTAACCAGTAACGGTGGCATCGTTCCAAGTATCTTGAGGATAGCACAGAGTCACTGACCTAAACCTCCACTGAAAGTGACAAAGAGTTACTTCTTGAAATTTTGAAAATGAAAACTGAGTGTATCAGCAAAAATGATGAAATGAAACTGTATACAGATACTCTACTCAGAAAATGTGAATGCAATTAAGAAAATAAGCGGAGATGTTTCACTGGCCAAAAAACATTGTGAATTATTCTAGGAATATTGCTGGTAGAACTTTCTTCAACCATTACACAAATTGACCTAACAACCGCTGCAACCATCAGCCATGACAAAAATGTGTGAGGATTTTCTGGTGTGGAAAACTTTCATTGCTGTGCAAAAACATGCAACTATATCAAATGGATACTGAAACAGAATATCAAAGAAAAACTTGGCAAAAGGAAGCCAAGATATTGTGAAAGGAAATGTATTCAGCAGGGAAATCTAATGATATCTGAACATTTGAAAATACAAGCAGTTTAAATCATTGTGAATCAGATTACAATAAAGGACAGATGGATCCAAAACCCTCAACAAGTTCTCAAGGATATGCACAATTAAAAATCACATAAAATACTCAATGTGAGGATGGGACAATTCTGTGGGCAGGACATTTACTTGTCGACTATTGTCAACTAACTCTTTAAGAGAGATACATTCTGAACATTTTCAATCTTTCTAGAATTATTTTGAAGTGTAACATTCATATATTTGGTGTTTTAATGTGATGATAATTAAAATATTTTATGAATTTTATACTGCTGCATGAGCAATAGTAATATCATTATTAAGTAAATATTATGAATTGAATATGATATATGGGTTTTTTTTCTATATCTTTATACAAGTAGGGCATAGAGAAAATATCTCCAAGCCACATGAAAGCACCTCTGTTTACACATTTCATTCTCTCTGTATTCACTACATGTGGCTCAGCAGACAGGTGATCTTTAAAAGGCACAGAAGTTATACTACAGATGACTCGTTCCAGGTTTCTATCTCCAGTCCTCTCATTAAAGACCATTTTCCAGATACTGGTGACTTATAAATTATTGCACCATAACCACTAGTCTTTACAGCCCTGGTCCAAATCAAATCAAACTGAAAATTAGAATTTAATGTTAAAAAATTAACAATTAATTTTTAAATTCGAAAGAAATGTAAAAAGAATGTTTGTTACTTGTACCCAATTTTTCTAAAGTATGGGCCACGAACTGTGTGAATTTTCAGGTCTGTATGCATAAGTACTTGTCTTATCTGAATGAGAGATCAAAAAGGCAATATCCCCCTTCAAATAAGAACTTCCATACAGTTTACACTTTTTTGCACCTAATTCCCAGTCAAACTAACATATCTTTCTAAGAAAGACATATTTTTAACTTACTTAGCAAATGTTATCAAGTTCTATGCACTACTCAGAAAAATCTGTAGCCATTTAAAAATGTGATGCCCTTGTTAGCCTGATCGGGCAATGGTGCAAATGGTGCATCCCTGACTGTGCCTAGCATGTGAAAAATTCAATTTGTAATACCGGTAACTTTTTCACTTTATTGGAATTTGATTACATGTAGTAACAATTTACAAATTTGAAATTTTCGAATAATCCTCTAATCAGAAAAATTTAATTAAAAAGTGGCTCATGACAGTAAATGGTAATTTGTTTTAAAAAATAAAAAAAAAATTGCGTAAAATGTTTTTTAAAAAAATTTAATTTTCAAATATTTATATTAAAAATAAAAAAATAAAAGTTCAGAAACTGTGCTGAGATGTTTAAGATATACAAAGTTTGACACAACTGTGCTGAGCACTAACAACGTGATCACTCATGCAGAGGTTATAATAGTGTATTAAATTTCTGAGTGGCAGTGGGGCATGCAATAGCCCCCTTGCAGCAATGCCAAGAGAATGCACAATACAACTAAGTCCTCCAGGGAGCGTACTGGGACTATGGGCGAATAAAGCAAATACTAGACACGCTATGACCTATGTGGGTGTAGTTATGTAAGAGTGTCAGGGATGTTGCACACGCTCGGTTGGTCACTCGGGTTTTAGCAGCATCACAGGATACCAAAAATATACATTATAAATACCGAGTAGCTTGCAACCAAGGTCTATCAGATCAAATGCACAAAGTGTAGTAACTAAAATGCAAATGATGAAAAGGTGACCATGAAGAGAAGAACGCACAGGTTACAGGGAAGGTAATTACTCCTTGGAATAAGAGCAATTAACTCTGCAAAGTGAAGACTCCCACCACCACCTCTTGTTGAAAACAACCACAGTCCAAGAATTGTTGCCTAAGATATGAGCTGTAAGCTGAGTTTTTCATAGTTGTTCAAGTCCAAATGGTTGATGGGAGCACCTTTGTATCAAACTACACCTGGTTGATGCCTACTGTTGAGGGTTGGCCATCCAAGTCCACTTCAGCTGTTGCAAGCCTATTCTCAATTACCAACGTCACAGCTGTTGCAGCCTATTCTCAATACCAAGTCATTACCTGATAAAAGACCAACAGAATGTCAGAGACTTTGAAGAACTGAGACTTGTAGATAATGAACAAATGGCAGATGCAGCGAATATATCTCTAAAGTATCATCACCAAGCATCTCCCTATTGCAATGACCCCGAAATGCAGATTGAAAAGGAGATGAAATGGGGAGTCTGCTGGAAAATAATGTTAAAGTGTGCCAAGTCTTACTTTCAATCACCTGAATGTAAGCTGTATAGGGAAGTGAAGACAAACATGCCAGGACCAAACCCTGCCACACCAAATATTGAACTTGCAGTCGATCTTCACAACACGCCTGTATGTAATAAAAAAGCATATCTTTATATCAAATAGGCATGGAGAATATTCTCCAAGCCACATGAAAACACCTCTATTTACACATTTCATTCTCTCTGTATTCACTACCAGTACATGTGGCTCAGCAGACAGGTGATCTTTAAAAATGCACAAAGAGTTATGCTACAGATGACTTGCTTCCAGGTTCTCTATCTCCATCCTCTCATTAAAGACCATTTTACAGATATTGCTAACTTAAACTTTATTGCATCATAACCACTAGACTTTATAGCCCTGGTCCAGATCAAACATTGCAAATTGGAGTACACTGTGTGCCAAAACAAGTTCCCTATATTTCTTGAAAAAGCCATCAAATTTGGACTTTTAGCACAATAAAGATGAAAATATGGCTAAAGAAGATGTGTAAGGATATAAACAATGACCTCTGACCTCATCATGATACAAGTTGACTGATACAATGCTGAAAATTAAATTTAATGTTAAAAAAGTCAATTTAATTTTTAAATTTAAAAGAAATGCAAAAAAATGTTCAATATAAAAGTGAGAAATGCAATTGGTAATAATTTTTTCAAAAACTATTTTTAATTTCAGCAACGTTTCTGAACTATTTATAATGTTTCAATCCCATAAGTTATGAACATGTTTTTCATGTTGAGGAAATCCATAAAATAGCAAGCAATGTACCTTTACTTTCATTTGGTAAAGGTAGAGTAACTATGATATATGGTTAGTGGAATTGGTATGCCCAGAGGAAAAGAATGATCTGCCCTTTTGACAACTTACATTCTAACTATCAAAAGATTTGTTGATATACTACCTTAATAAGTCAAGTTTTTGGTGCAAGGAAAAAACTGCTATACCAGTCAAAAGAAGCAAAAAAACAGGAGATTATATGCAAGTTCATTTTACAGGACTGCTGAACTAGTCAACAAGCAATGAACATATGGGATAAACCCAACAGATTATTTACCCTATAGGATACAATTTGGCACAAGCATTATGTCCAACTTTTAAGCTGTTCCCTCTTTGATAACTGACACTAGAATTTTAAAGAGTAACATTGATACATTCTTGTAAGATATAAATCTCTGAGATGTCAAACTTTACAGTGGGGTCAGAAAGGTAGAAACTACCGGTAAGTCTGTGTGTTAAAACTTGTATTCTTCTCCCCAAACACACACATCCTAAATATATGTGTGTGTTGATATCGGTAATGACATCAAAACGATTTTGGTTGATCTGGAAAATTAGGGCCATGAAACAGATCATGTATCAACTGTGGGTAAACTTTCCATGTATAGTGAGGGTCTGACCACTTTTTGATTTTTCTGCACCTCATGAAGTCCACAGCTAAAGCAGAGAAATAGCATACAACAGAGTGGAAGCAATTACTAACAAAAATTAGAAGATTGCACTTGACCAAATAAGAGAAGTGGATTCCACACAATGTCTCTTTAGAAATCATAGCTTGATTCTAAAGTGTATCTGCTTCTCTTATTTGGTCAAGTGCAATCTTCTAATATTTGTTCGTAAATGCTTCCACTCAGGTGTATGGGTTTTCTCTGCTTGATCTGTAGCGACCAATATCACATGCACTAAATACACTTTGTCTTGGTCATTGTTGATCTTGACTATGTTTCTTTTGAGAGTGTGGTGTTGATGCATGGACAACACTTTGTAACGTTGTTGTCCACTGTTTGAAGGTGAAATTTGAGTGACATACATATTTGCTTTCCTGAAGTGATGTCAAATTCATCGTTTCATTGTTGCAAATATTGAATTTTGTCATGATCTATCATCTTGCATCCACCAGAAGGCTAAACATCAACAGACCTGTCCATCCATAGGCAGCCTGGAAAAAGTTAGGGTCTGATTATCAATGTACTTACTATTGTTGTGTCACTCTTCAGAAAACAGAATATACTATAAACAAGACAAAAATATGTTTGTGTGTGTGTGTGGGTGGGGGTGGGGTGGAAATAAATTCTGATTGAGTGCAATGTTAATTTTCTTCTCTTCTAATGGTAAACAAGAGATCACTCGCCTGCATGGACAACTGGTAACTTAGCTTTGTGAAAGTAAATGTATACATTAGTAAAAATGTGGAGTGGAAAGAACAGTTGTGATGTACATAGTTGCAACATGGTCTATTAAGTCTAACAAAATATTAATGTTTCAGGTTATGCTAAATAAGATTGGATTGGTTGGTTGGAATAAGATTTAAAACATCTTCCCCTCCATTTACTGAAAATGAACCTCTGTTCCATGACCTAATTTTATTCCTTAAAAAAAGACCTTGTCAGTATTTACTAAACAATATGATGCTTCATGGTAGTTAGATATACCACACTCTTTATAATTACTTGAATAATTTGCATTCGTCTCATATAACTTGCTGTAAATTTGAACTGACCATGATAAGCACCAAACATGCAAAAGTTGCCATTATTGACATGCTGCCTAGTCTGATGCCCAGAAGCTAAAAAATACTAGAAGATATAGTAGAAGTCTAAAATAATCATGAAGTCTTGTACTGTTACATATGAATGAAATGAAATGTGGTCTGGTCACAACAATCGGAGAATCTGGAGGGTTTTTTTTTTAATTTTTTTAATTGTTTTATGGTAAGAAAATTTCTAGGGTAGGTGTTTTGAAGAAGTGGAAGGACTGTCAATTCAGGATCATGACACTGGTAGTTACTTTTATTTTTTTATTTTTTTATTTTATAGTTTTTATTCAGATTTACATAATATTTTTTCAATTTAATACTTTAGTTTTATTATTTTCATACTTTATATCAGTTGTTCAATTGAGACCCATGAATCCCTGTATTCTAAATTTTTTTTGAAATATTTTTCAAGGGGAAGAACTCATGACCCAATGCCTGTGACTCTCAATATACTTGATCATAGGTTACTTTCCTTGCTTTAATATGCAAACTATTTTAACCTCGCAGTAGTTACAGTCCTGCTACTTCTAGACGATAAACGCCCATATTTCAAATTTTATCAAAATCTAATCATTAATGTGGCTTCCAGAGCGGTAACAAAACTCAATCAGATGCAAGGTCACCAAATTAGTAATCATGAATGTTGCTCATTATCGAACTCATCCAAGTTATTAATGATGTAAGCAAATATTTCAAGTTTAATCTAAATTGGATGAGAAATGTGGTCCTTAGAGTGGTAACAAGCTCAGCCAATCAGATGCATGCTCACCTCATTTGTATCCATGGATATCGTTCATCCTCAAACTTGTTCAAAATCTTAATTGCATAAGCATATATGCAAAAATTTTATCAAAATTGGATTAGAAATATGGCCTCAGAGTGGTCACAAAGTTGAACAATTGGATGTAAGATCACCTCATTAATATGCATGGATCTTGTTCATAATCTAACACATCTGAGATTTTGAGAATATGGACTTCGGAGTGATAACAAGCAATTGTTGATGGTCAGATGCTAACTACACAGGATGCATGATGGATGACAGATGAAGGGCCACACCATATGTTCACTTGGTCTTACAGCCAGGTGAGTTAACAAAGGACTTAATTTTGGCTAATGAAATCCTGATTGCAAGTAAGTTTTCATGTGGTTGTTATTGTATGTTATTATTATCAACATTACTGTTGGCAACAGTACTGATAATAATAATAATAATATTAATAATAATAATTAATAACCATGAGGACTAAAAACAGAAACAAAAAGCACAACAAAACCAAAAATAAATGGAGGCAACTGAGAATAATTAATGTGGATTAATGTGGATAAACATCTGAATGCTGTTACTGCAACTACTTGCTTACTAGGCATTACTCTGAATGTAAAGGCTCACCTCCCACATCCACATCACGAAATATTGGCAAATTTGAGAAGGATTTCGGAAATTAATAGACAGGATAGGAGACTTGAGGGACCCAGCGTATAAATGATCCACTGTGCGTCCTGCTCTGCCACTGCACTCCACTACACTGTTAGTACAATGATCCAAGAGAGTTCTACTCTGCACTGCAACTCACTATACACTGTTAAATACAGCTCACCTTTATCATAGAGGAAAGGTAAGACAGGAAGATGTAGAGAAGTGGGTAGGACTAAAAGAAAAACGAGAACAAATCGTTAAGCCCAGGTTTCCACTTATTACATCTACTCAATGGTGAACAAGCTTATACATAGAATCTTCTTACACACTCAATGGGAATTAATACTCTAACAAAACAGAAGCTCATGTATGAATAAATGTGTATTGCTTTGAAATATCAATAACATGAATATACAAACAGATTCAGTACAAACAATAAATCTCTTAATCCAACAAATTATTTTCAACTTATGCAACGTCATTTTTAAAAAAAATAAATATATACATATTTTCTTAACATATATCAATCTGGATGAGTAATAACAGAACTATACCCAGCATACATATCTACCAATGCAAACATATAAATATTAAAAAAAATACAAATAAATATTCATGAATGAGAACGTAAGAAAATATCATGCACTATCATTAGGACAAATAGATACACAAACACATATACACACCAGTTATACCAGTAAATAAATAAAAACAAATTTGCATCACCTGCTATAATATTGTATATACATCTATATGCATGCTGACTGACCAATGTCACCAACTTTTTATAGACCAGTTCAATTTTGCCTTTAGAAAAAATCTGAAACCATGTCAAAATGTTAATATTTAAAAGCTGTGCTTAATAATACCATAATGTCTATATGGCATGCTTTATTTAAGAGCCAAAGTGCTGAGACATCTCTCTTGTTCACTTAATTTTGAACTGGTGCACCCTTACCTACTCACAACAATAATGCTAACCAATCACCCTTGATCACTGGAAAAAGAAGACAGGAAGATGTAGAGAATGTAGGTAGGACTGAAGATGTAAGAACAAGGAACAAATCGCTAGGGCCACAGGTTCCATTTGTACACCATCTTCTCAATGGTGAACAACTTAACAAGAACTTCCTACACCACCACAAAGGGGTTAATTCTCAAGCAACACAGAAGCTCATGTATAAATAATGTGTATTGAATTGAAATATTAATAACATACAAACATACTAGTAGATTCAGTACAAACCATAGCGCTCTAAATCCAACAAATGTATTTTCAACTTACACAAAAAGTTAATTTGTTTAAAATAATATTTACATTTTTCTTCTTAACATATATCAATCAATTCTGGATGAGTAATAACAGAACTATACCCAGCATACATATCTACCAATGCATACATATAAATATACAAAGAATACAAATGAATAGGCATGAATGCAAATGTTAAGCAAATATCATGCAGAATATTAGACAAATAGATACAACAAACACACATCTACACCAATCATACCAATAAATAAACAAAAACATATCTGCATTACCTGCTTTAATGTGTATATACATCTATATGCATGCTGACTGACCAATGTCACCAACTTTTGATAGACAAATTAAATTTTCCCTTTAGAAAAAGTTCTTGAAACCATGGCAAAATGTTATTTAATAAACCATAATTATGTCATATAGCAGGTTTTATTTAAGAGACAAAGTACCAAGACAGCTCTCTTGTTTAATTTTTATTTTGAACTGGTCTGCTCTTACTTTCTATTATCTCTTTTTGGGTGTATATAGTTGCAGCTTTAGTGACTCTAATAAGATTGCCCTACACAAGCCCTAACCAATTTAGAATAGCCATCATCTTGAATTATGGCAAAAAAATAGTTTCCATACCCATCAGAGAGACATATATGAAATTAGATGGTGAACAGAAAGTTATATCACTTCAGGTGTACCATTAAGTACCCTGATAATCTGTTAGTCATTTACCTTGACCTTTTACCTCTTTGACCCCAAAATCAACGCCATTTTCTTACCCCAAGTGCAAGCCATAAAGTTTGGTTTGAGGTATGTAAAGTAGAACAATAGTGTATATAAACCGTTTTTTCTTCTTTCAGTCAGAGTTACCTGGACCTTTGACCTTGTGGACTCCAAAATTGACAGAGTTCTACCTTAGACCAACATATACCTACATATATATACGAGGGATATTTAAAAAGTTCTGAATATTGAAGTTGCTGTAACAACAAAGTTCTTGGGAAAATGGGGATTCAGCCAAAAGTTTGATGCTGTGTCTCCTTCAGGAAGTCTTTGAAGATGGACAGGTTTCTGTGGCCAGTGCATCATCTTGGAGTAGATGGATCCCCTTGTGTACCTATGTGCAGTTGGGTTGTTTTGTAGTGACAAGTGTTCCACAACTACTTGGCAACTCTCTGAAGGCATAAAAATGTCCAGCAACACAAGCGGAATCAGGCACTTTTACCAGACAAATGGGCCATTTGCATAAAAAAATATTGCATATAAAACTCTTGACAGTACAACTACATCAAGTGATCTGTGGTCTCTGCTTGTTTTTCTCCAATCCATTCTGGTTCAAAAAGCAAATCCATGCTTCATCACCTCTGACAATCTCATTCAAATGTCTCTGATCACTCCTTTCCTATTATCTGGCAAGTAGCTGTTTGGCAATATTCAACAGGATCGACTTCTGATCAGCCGTTAAAAAATACAGGACTCGTTTGGATAAATCTTTCAGAGCTTCAAATGTTCCTCCAATATCTTAACAAAGTTGACGAGGATAACCAGAAATATATTCCACTGTTTATTGAGCATTTTCATCAATTGCCCATTTCACACACGCCACTTCCCACTCGCCATCACAATGCCAGACAATGCTCCTTCCGAACTGGGGGGCCTCTTCCATGGATTCATAACCATCTTTAAAACAATGAACCACCATCAAAATTGCAGAATCTTAGAGAATAACATTCATAAACTTTATCAAAGTCAGCCTTGATATCAGTCAGAGAGTACCCTAAGAGAATCCAGATCTTCCAGCATCCTCCTTCACAGTAGCACACTTCTTCTCCTTTGCCAACAGGTGTTGGGCATCCTGTACTTTACAGCTGTAGATCATATAATTCAGAACTTTTGAATATCTCTCAGATATAACTTAATATACAATATCTCCAAAAAAGCATCAATGCAAGTCTGAACAAAATATCGTTCACTATATTACACATAAAATCACAAACAAATACCATCGTCATACCAGAAGAAATAGAAAATATTACAGAAGCTAAAATAAAACAAATAAATGCAAGCATACAATAAAAATATATCAACAGTTACAAGTCAACACCCCTGATGGCACACAAGACATAACCAATAACATGGACAAAATGTATGATTGGAATATCACCTATGGTGACCTTGACCTCAACATGAATTTGTGCAATAATTACACCATAATGGATGATTACAATATCAGTGTTATTGACCTTGACCTGAATGTATCCAATAACATTATCAAAAAGGAATAGATTCTATGACTAACTGTTTGAATCACAAACCTATTCAGAGGATGAAAATCATCGTGGATAGTAACTAAAATCAAGAGTCTTGAAATCCTAGTCTGAACATTTAATAATTGCCAAAAAACGCAACCAGTTATATTAGAAAGAGAGTCTCGTTGCATCACCTATCTAAGGTCCAAAACTTCATGCCATTTTTAATTTAAAGTAAGGATCAAAATATGCACAGGATTTTTATGTTATGAAATAATATAATTAACAACAAAGGCCAAACAATGTGATAGATATTTGAAAGACTTAATAGCACAATACCAGAATCAGTAACATGCATTGAAAGAAATTATGTTGTAGATCACAGAGAAACTCCTAGGATGAAAAAGAACCAATTATATTCTCAGGTTAATAGAAAATTGGCATCTGCAAGACCACTCAATTGCAGCCTACCACACGGCATAACATGCAGCATCTTTCCAGATGTAGGAATCTAGTCAATCAAATTCCAGCACACATCTATGTACAAATAAAGGTATTCAAAGACCAAGTGGCTTAAGCTCTTATCAACAGGCACATGGGTGCGCCAATTCATATTGATCAGCAACTGTGTACAAATCAGGTTCCAAATGAAGTGCCTTTTGACACCTGTCCAACTCCCCTAATAAAAGAAAAGTTTCTGGAGGCAGGACCTTGCCATAAATGTGAATCTTACATGACCTTGACCTGAGTAATTGCAATATCACCTGTTATGTGACCTTGACCTCAACCTCAATGAATGAGTGCAAAAATTCCATTATATGGATGATGACAATATCAATGTGTTATTGACCCTGACCAGGACCTTGTCATTAATGGATGCAAAAGTGTCACCAAAGAGGTCTAGATTCCATGAGAAACTGTTGAATCACATCTTTTCAGTTATTCCTTCTAAATGAGGTGCCCTTTGAACCCTGGCCCTCAATATAAAACTTTCCTAAAGTGTGACCCGTCCATAAATTTTAATCCTACATATACCGGAGATTTTATGCCAAACGAAGCACAGCTCTATAAAAAGCCAAATCATTTTCTAAACCAAACACTAACACATTGGTATCCAAGTCTAACACACCTACTCTAAAGCCCTACCTAAGATAGCTAAGTAGTCATCACTATTTGCAAGCCTAAGCGCAAACGGTAATAAAGTGGCCAAATCATGCACCAGAGTTGTCTGCAAATAAAAATGCCAAATCATGAATCAAACAAATAAAACATAAGTATCAAGTGTTTTCCCAATTTAATTGTAAGCTGTGCCTTATCTCTACCTAAGTCCGGATTTCCTTACAGTAAATATAAATGTTTAACATCTCTTGGGCTTCAGATACAGGTCCTGATAGATGTGCCCAAAGAGCCATGTGCAAGGGAGTGCATTACAACAGGCCTGGTACTTGCAGCTGGCACAAGTCTATGTCAGGGAAAATCAGTACACAAAAGAGGAACCAATGTAATCTTTGACTTGACTTTCCCTCCTGATAAATCTGCCTCTGCTCTGCAATCTCTTGAAGCCTCTAAATGATGCACAGTTTAAAACCAATCAGCAGTGCCTGCCATAATGTGCATACACATCTATATGCATGCTGACTGACCTGGTCACCAATGCTTTACACCTGTCAAATTTTGCCTTTATAAAAGGTCTGGATCTATGCCCCACAATGTTAAATTTAAAACCTGGTGCTCGGAATTAATGAATACCATAATTATGCATATGGCGATGTTTTGATTGTAATAGCCCAAAGGTGCCAGAGACATCTCTCTGTAAATTATGAATTTTGAACTGGTGCACAATTAACTTTGTATCATCTCTTTCACTTGAATAGTGTTTCTGCCTTTGTACAGACTCTGTAAGATAATCCTAAACTAGTCCCTAACCAATTTGGAATAGCACATCACAAATCGATTGTACATAATACACATAAATATTACAAAAAATAAGCATTAATGCAAATGTTATGACCCTTAACCTCTACACTGACATGAAATTTTGTGCAATAAACACACCATACGGATTGATCACAATGTACAAGTCCTTATATGACCTTGGGCACTTGATGTATGCAATAATACTTTCCCCATAAAGGAGAAGTTTTTTTGTGGAACAAGGACCTTGCCCATAAATGTGAATCCTACATGACCTTGATTGTGAACAATTACAATATCACCAAATGGATGATGACACTATCACCTGTTATGTGACCTTGACCATGGCAGACAGTCGTTTAGTTGAGTTTATGTCATGGCAGAACTGTATGTTATTGTGTGCAAACCATATTAGTAAGAAAATGGACTGAAAGATGGATAGATTGAACAGATGATAGACCATCAGAATACATATGTAGATCATATCATTTCAGAACTTTTTGATATCTCTCATATACTTAAATATACAATATCTTCAAATAAGCATCAATGCAAGTCTGAACAAAATATCATTCACTATATTACACATAAAATCACAAACAAATACGCATCAGTCATACCAGAAAATAGAAAATATTACAGAAGCTAAAATAAAAAAAATAAATGCAAGCATACAATAAAAATATATATCAACAGGTACAAGTCAACACCCCTGATGGCACACAAGACATAACCAATAACATGGACAAAATGGATGATTGGAATATCACCTATGTGACCTTGACCTCAACATGAATTTGTGCAATAATTACACCATATGGATGATTACAATATCAGTGTTATTGACCTTGACCTGAATGTATCCAATAACATTATCAAAAAGGTATAGATTCTATGACTAACTGTTGAATCACACCTATTCAGAGGATGAAAATCATTGTGATAGTAACTAAAATCCAGAGTCTTGAAATCCTAGTCTGTACATTTAATAATTGGCAAAGAAAGCACCAGTTATATTAGAAAGAGAGTCTCTTGCATGACCTATCTAAGTCCAAAACTTCATGCCATTTTTAATTTAAAGTAGGATCAAAATATGCACAGGATTTTTATGTTATGAAATAATATAATAAACAACAAAGGCCAAACAATGTTTATTGATATTTGAAAGACTTAATAGCACAATACCAGAATCAGTAACAAGCATTGAAAGAAATTATGATGTAGATCACAGAGAAACTCCAAGGATGAAAAAGAACCAATTATATTCTCAGGTTAATAGAAAATTGGCATCTGCAAGACCACTCAATTGCAGCCTACCACACGGCATAACATGCAGCATCTTTCCAGATGTAGGAATCTAGTCAATCAAATTCCAGCACACATCTATGTACAAATAAAGGTATTCAAAGACCAAGTGGCTTAAGCTCTTATCAACAGGCACATGGGTGCGCCAATTCATATTGATCAGCAATTGTGTACAAATCAGGTTCCAAATGAAGTGCCTTTTGACACCTGTCCAACTCCCCTAATAAAAGAAAAGTTTCTGGAGGCAGGACCTTTCCATAAATGTGAATCTTACATGACCTTGACCTGAATAATTGCAATATCACCTGTTATGTGACCTTGACCTCAACCTTGACATGAATGAGTGCAAAAATTCCATTATATGGATGATGACAATATCAATGTGTTATTGACCCTGACCAGGACCTTGTCATTAATGGATGCAAAAGTGTCACCAAAGAGGTCTAGATTCCACGAGAAACTGTTGAATCACATCTTTTCAGTTATTCCTTCCAAATGAGGTGCCCTTTGAACCCTGCCCTCAATATAAAACTTTCCTAGAAGTGTGACCTGTCCATAAATTTTAATCCTACATATACCGGAGATTTTATGCCAAACGAAGCACAGCTCTATAAAAAGCCAAATCATTTTCTAAACCAAACACTAACACATTGGTATCCAAGTCTAACACACCTACTCTAAAGCCCTACCTAAGATAGCTAAGTAGTCATCACTATTTGCAAGCCTAAGCGCAAACGGTAATAAAGTGGCCAAATCATGCACCAGAGTTGTCTGCAAATAAAAATGCCAAATCATGAATCAAACAAATAAAACATAAGTATCAAGTGTTTTCCCAATTTACTTGTAAGCTGTGCCTTATCTCTACCTAAGTCCGGATTTCCTTACAATAAATATAAATGTTTAACATCTCTTGGGCTTCAGATACAGGTCTGATAGATGTGCCCAAAGAGCCATGTGCAAGGGAGTGCATTACAACAGGCCTGGTACTTGCAGCTGGCACAAGTCTATGTCAGGGAAAATCAGTACACAAAAGAGGAACCAATGTAATCTTTGACTTGACTTTCCCTCCTGATAAATCTGCCTCTGCTCTGCAATCTCTTGAAGCCTCTAAATGATGCACAGTTTAAAACCAATCAGCAGTGCCTGCCATAATGTGCATACACATCTATATGCATGCTGACTGACCTGGTCACCAATGCTTTACACCTGTCAAATTTTGCCTTTATAAAAGGTCTGGATCCATGCCAAAATGTTAACATTTAAAACCTGTGCTCGAATAATAAACCATAATTGCATATGGCATGTTTTATTTAATAGCCAAAGTGCAGAGACATCTCTCTTGTTAAATTTGAATTTTGAACTGGTGCACAATTAACTTGTATCATCTCTTTCACTGAATAGTTTCAGCTTTTACAGACTCTGGTAAGATAATCCTAACTAGTCCTAACCAATTTGGAATAGCCATCACAAATCGATGTACATAATACACATAAATATACAAATAAATAAGCATAAATGCAAATGTGACCTTAACCTCTACACTGACATGAATTTTGTGCAATAAACACACCATACGGATGATCACAATACAAGTCTTATATGACCTTGGCCTTGATGTATGCAATAATACTTCCCCAATAAAGGAGAAGTTTTTTTGTGGAACAAGGACCTGCCCATAAATGTGAATCCTACATGACCTTGATGTGAACAATTACAATATCACCAAATGGATGATGACACTATCACCTGTTATGTGACCTTGACCATGCAGAAGGTTTAGTTGAGTTATGTCATGCAGAACTAATGTTATTGTGTGCAAACCATATTAGTAAGAAATGGACTGACAGATGGATAGATGAACAGATGGATAGACATCAGAATATATCGTAGATCATATCATTTCAGAACTTTTTGAATATCTCTCATATACTTAAATATACAATATCTTCAAATAAGCATCAATGCAAGTCTGAACAAAATATCGTTCACTATATTACACATAAAATCACAAACAAATACGCATCAGTCATACCAGAAAATAGAAAATATTACAGAAGCTAAAATAAAAAAATAAATGCAAGCATACAATAAAAACATATATCAACAGGTACAAGTCAACACCCCTGATGGCACACAAGACATAACCAATAACATGGACAAAATGGATGATTGGAATATCACCTATGTGACCTTGACCTCAACATGAATTTGTGCAATAATTACACCATATGGATGATTACAATATCAGTGTTATTGACCTTGACCTGAATGTATCCAATAACATTATCAAAAAGGTATAGATTCGATGACTAACTGTTGAATCACACCTATTTGGAGGATGAAAATCATTGTGATAGTAACTAAAATCCAGAGTCTTGAAATCCTAGTCTGTACATTTAATAATTGGCAAAGAAAGCACCAGTTATATTAGAAAGAGAGTCTCTTGCATGACCTATCTAAGTCCAAAACTTCATGCCATTTTTAATTTAAAGTAGGATCAAAATATGCACAGGATTTTTATGTTATGAAATAATATAATAAACAACAAAGGCCAAACAATGTTTATTGATATTTGAAAGACTTAATAGCACAATACCAGAATCAGTAACAAGCATTGAAAGAAATTATGATGTAGATCACAGAGAAACTCCAAGGATGAAAAAGAACCAATTATATTCTCAGGTTAATAGAAAATTGGCATCTGCAAGACCACTCAATTGCAGCCTACCACACGGCATAACATGCAGCATCTTTCCAGATGTAGGAATCTAGTCAATCAAATTCCAGCACACATCTATGTACAAATAAAGGTATTCAAAGACCAAGTGGCTTAAGCTCTTATCAACAGGCACATGGGTGCGCCAATTCATATTGATCAGCAATTGTGTACAAATCAGGTTCCAAATGAAGTGCCTTTTGACACCTGTCCAACTCCCCTAATAAAAGAAAAGTTTCTGGAGGCAGGACCTTTCCATAAATGTGAATCTTACATGACCTTGACCTGAATAATTGCAATATCACCTGTTATGTGACCTTGACCTCAACCTTGACATGAATGAGTGCAAAAATTCCATTATATGGATGATGACAATATCAATGTGTTATTGACCCTGACCAGGACCTTGTCATTAATGGATGCAAAAGTGTCACCAAAGAGGTCTAGATTCCACGAGAAACTGTTGAATCACATCTTTTCAGTTATTCCTTCCAAATGAGGTGCCCTTTGAACCCTGCCCTCAATATAAAACTTTCCTAGAAGTGTGACCCGTCCATAAATTTTAATCCTACATATACCGGAGATTTTATGCCAAACGAAGCACAGCTCTATAAAAAGCCAAATCATTTTCTAAACCAAACACTAACACATTGGTATCCAAGTCTAACACACCTACTCTAAAGCCCTACCTAAGATAGCTAAGTAGTCATCACTATTTGCAAGCCTAAGCGCAAACGGTAATAAAGTGGCCAAATCATGCACCAGAGTTGTCTGCAAATAAAAATGCCAAATCATGAATCAAACAAATAAAACATAAGTATCAAGTGTTTTCCCAATTTACTTGTAAGCTGTGCCTTATCTCTACCTAAGTCCGGATTTCCTTACAATAAATATAAATGTTTAACATCTCTTGGGCTTCAGATACAGGTCTGATAGATGTGCCCAAAGAGCCATGTGCAAGGGAGTGCATTACAACAGGCCTGGTACTTGCAGCTGGCACAAGTCTATGTCAGGGAAAATCAGTACACAAAAGAGGAACCAATGTAATCTTTGACTTGACTTTCCCTCCTGATAAATCTGCCTCTGCTCTGCAATCTCTTGAAGCCTCTAAATGATGCACAGTTTAAAACCAATCAGCAGTGCCTGCCATAATGTGCATACACATCTATATGCATGCTGACTGACCTGGTCACCAATGCTTTACACCTGTCAAATTTTGCCTTTATAAAAGGTCTGGATCCATGCCAAAATGTTAACATTTAAAACCTGTGCTCGAATAATAAACCATAATTGCATATGGCATGTTTTATTTAATAGCCAAAGTGCAGAGACATCTCTCTTGTTAAATTTGAATTTTGAACTGGTGCACAATTAACTTGTATCATCTCTTTCACTGAATAGTTTCAGCTTTTACAGACTCTGGTAAGATAATCCTAACTAGTCCTAACCAATTTGGAATAGCCATCACAAATCGATGTACATAATACACATAAATATACAAATAAATAAGCATAAATGCAAATGTGACCTTAACCTCTACACTGACATGAATTTTGTGCAATAAACACACCATACGGATGATCACAATACAAGTCTTATATGACCTTGGCCTTGATGTATGCAATAATACTTCCCCAATAAAGGAGAAGTTTTTTTGTGGAACAAGGACCTGCCCATAAATGTGAATCCTACATGACCTTGATGTGAACAATTACAATATCACCAAATGGATGATGACACTATCACCTGTTATGTGACCTTGACCATGCAGAAGGTTTAGTTGAGTTATGTCATGCAGAACTAATGTTATTGTGTGCAAACCATATTAGTAAGAAATGGACTGACAGATGGATAGATGAACAGATGGATAGACATCAGAATATATCGTAGATCATATCATTTCAGAACTTTTTGAATATCTCTCATATACTTAAATATACAATATCTTCAAATAAGCATCAATGCAAGTCTGAACAAAATATCGTTCACTATATTACACATAAAATCACAAACAAATACGCATCAGTCATACCAGAAAATAGAAAATATTACAGAAGCTAAAATAAAAAAATAAATGCAAGCATACAATAAAAACATATATCAACAGGTACAAGTCAACACCCCTGATGGCACACAAGACATAACCAATAACATGGACAAAATGGATGATTGGAATATCACCTATGTGACCTTGACCTCAACATGAATTTGTGCAATAATTACACCATATGGATGATTACAATATCAGTGTTATTGACCTTGACCTGAATGTATCCAATAACATTATCAAAAAGGTATAGATTCGATGACTAACTGTTGAATCACACCTATTTGGAGGATGAAAATCATTGTGATAGTAACTAAAATCCAGAGTCTTGAAATCCTAGTCTGTACATTTAATAATTGGCAAAGAAAGCACCAGTTATATTAGAAAGAGAGTCTCTTGCATGACCTATCTAAGTCCAAAACTTCATGCCATTTTTAATTTAAAGTAGGATCAAAATATGCACAGGATTTTTATGTTATGAAATAATATAATAAACAACAAAGGCCAAACAATGTTTATTGATATTTGAAAGACTTAATAGCACAATACCAGAATCAGTAACAAGCATTGAAAGAAATTATGATGTAGATCACAGAGAAACTCCAAGGATGAAAAAGAACCAATTATATTCTCAGGTTAATAGAAAATTGGCATCTGCAAGACCACTCAATTGCAGCCTACCACACGGCATAACATGCAGCATCTTTCCAGATGTAGGAATCTAGTCAATCAAATTCCAGCACACATCTATGTACAAATAAAGGTATTCAAAGACCAAGTGGCTTAAGCTCTTATCAACAGGCACATGGGTGCGCCAATTCATATTGATCAGCAATTGTGTACAAATCAGGTTCCAAATGAAGTGCCTTTTGACACCTGTCCAACTCCCCTAATAAAAGAAAAGTTTCTGGAGGCAGGACCTTTCCATAAATGTGAATCTTACATGACCTTGACCTGAATAATTGCAATATCACCTGTTATGTGACCTTGACCTCAACCTTGACATGAATGAGTGCAAAAATTCCATTATATGGATGATGACAATATCAATGTGTTATTGACCCTGACCAGGACCTTGTCATTAATGGATGCAAAAGTGTCACCAAAGAGGTCTAGATTCCACGAGAAACTGTTGAATCACATCTTTTCAGTTATTCCTTCCAAATGAGGTGCCCTTTGAACCCTGCCCTCAATATAAAACTTTCCTAGAAGTGTGACCCGTCCATAAATTTTAATCCTACATATACCGGAGATTTTATGCCAAACGAAGCACAGCTCTATAAAAAGCCAAATCATTTTCTAAACCAAACACTAACACATTGGTATCCAAGTCTAACACACCTACTCTAAAGCCCTACCTAAGATAGCTAAGTAGTCATCACTATTTGCAAGCCTAAGCGCAAACGGTAATAAAGTGGCCAAATCATGCACCAGAGTTGTCTGCAAATAAAAATGCCAAATCATGAATCAAACAAATAAAACATAAGTATCAAGTGTTTTCCCAATTTACTTGTAAGCTGTGCCTTATCTCTACCTAAGTCCGGATTTCCTTACAGTAAATATAAATGTTTAACATCTCTTGGGCTTCAGATACAGGTCTGATAGATGTGCCCAAAGAGCCATGTGCAAGGGAGTGCATTACAACAGGCCTGGTACTTGCAGCTGGCACAAGTCTATGTCAGGGAAAATCAGTACACAAAAGAGGAACCAATGTAATCTTTGACTTGACTTTCCCTCCTGATAAATCTGCCTCTGCTCTGCAATCTCTTGAAGCCTCTAAATGATGCACAGTTTAAAACCAATCAGCAGTGCCTGCCATAATGTGCATACACATCTATATGCATGCTGACTGACCTGGTCACCAATGCTTTACACCTGTCAAATTTTGCCTTTATAAAAGGTCTGGATCCATGCCAAAATGTTAACATTTAAAACCTGTGCTCGAATAATAAACCATAATTGCATATGGCATGTTTTATTTAATAGCCAAAGTGCAGAGACATCTCTCTTGTTAAATTTGAATTTTGAACTGGTGCACAATTAACTTGTATCATCTCTTTCACTGAATAGTTTCAGCTTTTACAGACTCTGGTAAGATAATCCTAACTAGTCCTAACCAATTTGGAATAGCCATCACAAATCGATGTACATAATACACATAAATATACAAATAAATAAGCATAAATGCAAATGTGACCTTAACCTCTACACTGACATGAATTTTGTGCAATAAACACACCATACGGATGATCACAATACAAGTCTTATATGACCTTGGCCTTGATGTATGCAATAATACTTCCCCAATAAAGGAGAAGTTTTTTTTGTGGAACAAGGACCTGCCCATAAATGTGAATCCTACATGACCTTGATGTGAACAATTACAATATCACCAAATGGATGATGACACTATCACCTGTTATGTGACCTTGACCATGCAGAAGGTTTAGTTGAGTTATGTCATGCAGAACTAATGTTATTGTGTGCAAACCATATTAGTAAGAAATGGACTGACAGATGGATAGATGAACAGATGGATAGACATCAGAATATATCGTAGATCATATCATTTCAGAACTTTTTGAATATCTCTCATATACTTAAATATACAATATCTTCAAATAAGCATCAATGCAAGTCTGAACAAAATATCGTTCACTATATTACACATAAAATCACAAACAAATACGCATCAGTCATACCAGAAAATAGAAAATATTACAGAAGCTAAAATAAAAAAATAAATGCAAGCATACAATAAAAACATATATCAACAGGTACAAGTCAACACCCCTGATGGCACACAAGACATAACCAATAACATGGACAAAATGGATGATTGGAATATCACCTATGTGACCTTGACCTCAACATGAATTTGTGCAATAATTACACCATATGGATGATTACAATATCAGTGTTATTGACCTTGACCTGAATGTATCCAATAACATTATCAAAAAGGTATAGATTCGATGACTAACTGTTGAATCACACCTATTTGGAGGATGAAAATCATTGTGATAGTAACTAAAATCCAGAGTCTTGAAATCCTAGTCTGTACATTTAATAATTGGCAAAGAAAGCACCAGTTATATTAGAAAGAGAGTCTCTTGCATGACCTATCTAAGTCCAAAACTTCATGCCATTTTTAATTTAAAGTAGGATCAAAATATGCACAGGATTTTTATGTTATGAAATAATATAATAAACAACAAAGGCCAAACAATGTTTATTGATATTTGAAAGACTTAATAGCACAATACCAGAATCAGTAACATGCATTGAAAGAAATTATGATGTAGATCACAGAGAAACTCCAAGGATGAAAAAGAACCAATTATATTCTCAGGTTAATAGAAAATTGGCATCTGCAAGACCACTCAATTGCAGCCTACCACACGGCGTAACATGCAGCATCTTTCCAGATGTAGGAATCTAGTCAATCAAATTCCAGCACACATCTATGTACAAATAAAGGTATTCAAAGACCAAGTGGCTTAAGCTCTTATCAACAGGCACATGGGTGCGCCAATTCATATTGATCAGCAATTGTGTACAAATCAGGTTCCAAATGAAGTGCCTTTTGACACCTGTCCAACTCCCCTAATAAAAGAAAAGTTTCTGGAGGCAGGACCTTTCCATAAATGTGAATCTTACATGACCTTGACCTGAATAATTGCAATATCACCTGTTATGTGACCTTGACCTCAACCTTGACATGAATGAGTGCAAAAATTCCATTATATGGATGATGACAATATCAATGTGTTATTGACCCTGACCAGGACCTTGTCATTAATGGATGCAAAAGTGTCACCAAAGAGGTCTAGATTCCACGAGAAACTGTTGAATCACATCTTTTCAGTTATTCCTTCCAAATGAGGTGCCCTTTGAACCCTGCCCTCAATATAAAACTTTCCTAGAAGTGTGACCCGTCCATAAATTTTAATCCTACATATACCGGAGATTTTATGCCAAACGAAGCACAGCTCTATAAAAAGCCAAATCATTTTCTAAACCAAACACTAACACATTGGTATCCAAGTCTAACACACCTACTCTAAAGCCCTACCTAAGATAGCTAAGTAGTCATCACTATTTGCAAGCCTAAGCGCAAACGGTAATAAAGTGGCCAAATCATGCACCAGAGTTGTCTGCAAATAAAAATGCCAAATCATGAATCAAACAAAAAAAACATAAGTATCAAGTGTTTTCCCAATTTACTTGTAAGCTGTGCCTTATCTCTACCTAAGTCCGGATTTCCTTACAGTAAATATAAATGTTTAACATCTCTTGGGCTTCAGATACAGGTCTGATAGATGTGCCCAAAGAGCCATGTGCAAGGGAGTGCATTACAACAGGCCTGGTACTTGCAGCTGGCACAAGTCTATGTCAGGGAAAATCAGTACACAAAAGAGGAACCAATGTAATCTTTGACTTGACTTTCCCTCCTGATAAATCTGCCTCTGCTCTGCAATCTCTTGAAGCCTCTAAATGATGCACAGTTTAAAACCAATCAGCAGTGCCTGCCATAATGTGCATACACATCTATATGCATGCTGACTGACCTGGTCACCAATGCTTTACACCTGTCAAATTTTGCCTTTATAAAAGGTCTGGATCCATGCCAAAATGTTAACATTTAAAACCTGTGCTCGAATAATAAACCATAATTGCATATGGCATGTTTTATTTAATAGCCAAAGTGCAGAGACATCTCTCTTGTTAAATTTGAATTTTGAACTGGTGCACAATTAACTTGTATCATCTCTTTCACTGAATAGTTTCAGCTTTTACAGACTCTGGTAAGATAATCCTAACTAGTCCTAACCAATTTGGAATAGCCATCACAAATCGATGTACATAATACACATAAATATACAAATAAATAAGCATAAATGCAAATGTGACCTTAACCTCTACCCTGACATGAATTTTGTGCAATAAACACACCATACGGATGATCACAATACAAGTCTTATATGACCTTGGGCTTGATGTATGCAATAATACTTCCCCAATAAAGGAGAAGTTTTTTTGTGGAACAAGGACCTGCCCATAAATGTGAATCCTACATGACCTTGATGTGAACAATTACAATATCACCAAATGGATGATGACACTATCACCTGTTATGTGACCTTGACCATGCAGAAGGTTTAGTTGAGTTATGTCATGCAGAACTAATGTTATTGTGTGCAAACCATATTAGTAAGAAATGGACTGACAGATGGATAGATGAACAGATGGATAGACATCAGAATATATCGTAGATCATATCATTTCAGAACTTTTTGAATATCTCTCATATACTTAAATATACAATATCTTCAAATAAGCATCAATGCAAATCTGAATAAAATATCGTTCACTATATTACACATAAAATCACAAACAAATACGCATCAGTCATACCAGAAAATAGAAAATATTACAGAAGCTAAAATAAAAAAATAAATGCAAGCATACAATAAAAACATATATCAACAGGTACAAGTCAACACCCCTGATGGCACACAAGACATAACCAATAACATGGACAAAATGGATGATTGGAATATCACCTATGTGACCTTGACCTCAACATGAATTTGTGCAATAATTACACCATATGGATGATTACAATATCAGTGTTATTGACCTTGACCTGAATGTATCCAATATCATTATCAAAAAGGTATAGATTCTATGACTAACTGTTGAATCACACCTATTCGGAGGATGAAAATCATTGTGATAGTAACTAAAATCCAGAGTCTTGAAATCCTAGTCTGTACATTTAATAATTGCCAAAAAAAGCACCAGTTATATTAGAAAGAGAGTCTCTTGCATGACCTATCTAAGTCCAAAACTTCATGCCATTTTTAATTTAAAGTAGGATCAAAATATGCACAGGATTTTTATGTTATGAAATAATATAATAAACAACAAAAGCCAAACAATGTTTATAGATATTTGAAAGACTTCATAGCACAATACCAGAATCAGTAACATGCATTGAAAGAAATTATGATGTAGATCACAGAGAAACTCCAAGGATGAAAAAGAACCAATTATATTCTCAGGTTAATAGAAAATTGGCATCTGCAAGACCACTCAATTGCAGCCTACCACACGGCATAACATGCAGCATCTTTCCAGACATAGGAATCTAGCCAATAAAATTCCAGCACACATCTATGTACAAATAAAGGTATTCAAAGACCAAGTGGCTTAAGCTCTTATCAACAGGCACATGGGTGCGCCAATTCATATTGATCAGCAACTGTGTACAAATCAGGTTCCAAATGAAGTGCCTTTTGACACCTGTCCAACTCCCCTAATAAAAGAAAAGTTTCTGGAGGCAGGACCTTGCCATAAATGTGAATCTTACATGACCTTGACCTGAATAATTGCAATATCACCTGTTATGTGACCTTGACATGAATGAGTGCAAAAATTCCATTATATGGATGATGACAATATCAATGTGTTATTGACACTGACCAGGACCCTGACATTAATGGATGCAATAGTGTCACCAAAGAGGTCTAGATTCCACGAGAAATTGTTGACTCATCTTTTCAGTTATTCCTTCTAAATGAGGTGCCCTTTGAACCCTGCCCTCAATATAAAACTTTCCTGGAAGTGTGACCCATCCATAAATTTTAGTCCTACGTATACTGGAGATTTTATGCCAAACAAGGCACAGCTCTATAAAAAGCCAAATCATTTTCTAAACCTGACACTAACACACTGGTATCCAAGTCTAACACACCTACTCTAAAGCCCTACCTAAGATAGCTAAATAGTTATCACTATTTGCAAGCCAAAGCGCAAACGGTAATAAAGTGGCCAAATCATGCACCAGAGTTGTCTGCAAATAAAAATGCCAAATCATGAATCAAACAAAAAAAACTAAAGTATCGAGTGTTTTCCTAATTTACTTGTAACCTGTGCCTTATCTCTACCTAAGTCCGGATTTCCTTACAGTAAATATAAATGTTTAAAGTCTCTTGGGCTTCAGATACAGGTATGATAGATGTGCCCAAAGAGCCATGTGCAAGGGAGTGCATTACAACAGGCCTGGTACTAGCAGCTGGCACAAGTCTATGTCAGGGAAAATCAGTACACAAAAGAGGAACCAATGTAATCTTTGACTTGACTTTCCCTCCTGATAAATCTGCCTCTGCTCTGCAATCTCTTGAAGCCTCTAAATGATGCACAGTTTAAAACCAATCAGCAGTGCCTGCTATAATGTGCATACACATCCATATGCATGCTGACTGACCCGGTCACCAATGCTTTACACCTGTCAAATTTTGCCTTTATAAAAGGTCTGGATCCATGCCAAAATGTTAATATTTAAAACAAGTGCTCGAATAATAAACCATAATTGCATATGGCATTTTTAATTTAATAGCCAAAGTGCAGAGACATCTCTCTTGTTTAATTTGAATTTTGAACTGGTGCACCAGTAACTTGTATTGTCTCTTTGAATGTATAGTTGCAGCTTTTATTGACTCTGGCAAGATAGCCCTAACTAGTCCTAACCAATTTGGAATAGCCATCACTTTGAATATGACAAAAAAATATTGCCACATCCAACAGACCTACTATTCACAGGTGTAGCTGTCCACTCTGGGTCAACAGTCACAGGTAGTACCATCTACTGTTACTTACAGTAGCAGGCATAGCCCGATCGGACATAGACCAATAAGAAAGCATTAGTTATTTACCTTGACCTTTAACCTCTTTGACCCCAAAATCAATAGACTTTTTTCTTACCCCAAGTGCAAGCCATGCAAAGTTTAGTTCAGGTATGTTATGTAGGAGTAATGGTATTATGTGTAAACCACATTGGTATGTAATGGACTGACAGACGGATAGATGAACAAATGGACAGACATCAGAATATATTGCCATATCTAGCAGATCCATGTACCTAATACACATAAATATACAAATAAATAAGAACCCCACCCCACTGCCTTCCAGAACATTACCTCCAGCCAGAAGTAACCTTTACCGCAAATTTACCCCAAATCCCCAATTTTTATGTCCCTACATTAAGCCTACAATTAACGCCCCCAGGCAGTCCCAAATGCCAAATGTTTAATGGCTACTGCAATCCCATAGTACCCGCCTATAACACCATACTCTACCCCAAAAAAACGTTCCCTCCACCCAGGAGTAACCTTTATCCCATTTTACCCAAATTCCCCAATTTTTATGTCCCTACATTAACCTTAAAATTAACACCCCGGGCACTCCCAAATGCCAAATGTTTAATGGGTACTGCAATACCCTAGTACCCACCTATAAACTCAACCTCTTCCCCCCTTAAAAACATTCCCTCCACCCAGGAGTAACCTACATCCCATTTTACCCAAACTCTCCAATTTTTGTATCTACATTTACCTTAAAGTGAACACCCCAGGCAGTCCCAAATGCCAAATGTGTAATGGGTACTGCAATCCCCTACCCATCTAAAACAACACCCCCTGCCTCCCAGATAAATATAAAAATGGGAAAATGTCATACACAAATAAACAAATACTATCACAAACACACATACACATCAATCATAAGTAAACATCACAGAACCTTTACCCCCAATTTACCCCAAATTCCCAATTTTTATGTCCCTACATTAACCCTACAATTAACGCCCCCAGGCAGTCCCAAATGCCAAATGTTTAATGAGTACTGCAATCCCCTAGTACCCGCCTATAACACACACTCTACCAGAAAAAAACATTACCTCCACCCACGAGTTACATTTATCCCATTTTACCCAATTTCCCCAAATTTTTATGTCCCTACATTAACCTTAAAATTAACACCCCGGGCAGTCCCAAATGCCAAATGTTTAATGGGTACTGCAATCCCCTAGTACCCACCTATAACCCCACCCTCTTCCCCCCTAAAAAACATTCCCTCCACACAGGAGTAACCTATATCCCATTTTACCCAAATTCCCCAATTTTTGTATCTACATTTACCTTAAAATGAACACCCCAGGCAGTCCCAAATGCCAAATGTGTAACGGGTACTGCAATCTCCCTACCTATCTCACAAACACACATACACATCAATCATACACATACACATCAATCATAAGTAAACATCACGGAAACTGAAAGAAGAAAATAATGATTAACATATAATACAAATAGATAACATGTACATATACACACCCCTGCTGGCACACAAGACATCACCTTCTATGTGACCCAGACCTCAACCTTGACATGAATTTTTGCAATAATTCCAAAACATTGATGATTACAATATCAGTGGTATATGACCTTGACCTTAATCTATGCAATAACATTATCAAAAAGGTATAGATTCCATGACCAACTGTTGAATCACACCTTTTTAGTAATTTCAGGGGATGAATATCATTGTGATGGTAACTACAATCCAGAGTCTTGAAACCCTAGCGTGTACATTTCATTATTCACCCAAAACACACCAGTTATATCTAGAGAGTCTCTTGCATGACCTATCTAAGTCCGAAACTTCATGCCATCTTTAATTTAAAGCAGAATCAAAATATGCACAGGATTTTTATGTTATGAAATAATATATTAAACAAAAAAAGACAAACACTGTTTATAGATATTTGAAAGACTGAATACCTAAATACCGGAATCAGTCACATGCATTGAAAGAAATCATGATGTGGATCATAGAGAAAGCCAAAGGATGAAAATGAACTGCAATTAAATTCTCTGCTTAGTAGAAAATTGCATCTGCAAGACCACTCAATTGCAGCATATCACATGGCACAACATATAGTATCTTTCCAGACACAGGAATCTAGCCAATCAAATTACAGCACACACTGATGTGCAAATAAAGGTATTTGAAGACCAAGTGGCGAGCTGTTATCAACAGACACATGGAAGCAGGACCTGTCCATGAATGTGAATCCTACATGACCTTGACCTGAATAATTCCAATATCACCTGTTGAATCACACCTTCTCAGTTATACATTCCAAATGAGGTGCCTTCTGAACTCTGCCCCACTCCCCCCATATAAAACTTTCCTGGAAGTAGGACCCATCCATAAATTTTAATCCTATATGTACCGGAAACTTTATGCCAAATGAGGCACAGCTCTATACAAAACCAAATCATCCTAAACCTAACACTAACACACTGGTATCTAAGCCTAACAGACCTACTCTAAAACCCTAACTAAGATAGCAAAGTAGTCGTCACTATTCGCATACCTAAGTGCAAATGGTCAGAAAGAGACCAAATCATGCACTAGAGTTGTCTGCAAATATAAACGCAAAATCATGAATCAAACAAAATGAAACATTAGCATCCAGTGTTTTCCTAATTTACTTGTAAGCTGTGCCTTGTCTCTACCTAAGTCCGGATTTCCTTACTGTAAATATAAATGTTTAATGGGTACTGCAGGCCCCTACCTATATCCCACCCCACCCCCCTGCCTCCCAGAATGTTAATTCCACCCACAAGTAACCCTTACCACCACTGTACCCACTCCCTTCCTGCTGTACCCTTTCAATGACTTATTCTCCAGGCACCTCATAATAAATCCCCAATTGTTTTGTCCCTACAAAATTTCCTTAAAAGTAAGACCCTGGGCAGTTCCATTAATCATTGTAGGAAAAGTGTAAATGGAATGACCTTTTTGCCGCATCTAAATAACGCACAGTGTAAAAAACAATCAGCAGTGCCTGCTATAATGCGCATATACATCGATATGCATGCTGACTGACCCGGTCACCAATGCTTTACACCTGTTAAATTTTGCCTTGATAAAAGATCTGGATCCATGCCAAAATGTTAATATTTAAAACCTGTGCTTCAATAACAAACCATAATAATTGCATATGGCATGTTCTATTTAATAGCCAAAGTGCAGAGACATCTCTCTTGTTTAATTTGAATTTTGAACTGGTGCACCAGTAACTTGTATTGTCTCTTTGAATGTATAGTTGCAGCTTTTACTGACTCTGGCGAGATAGCCCTAACTAGTCCTAACCAATTTGAAATAGCCATCACTTTGAATATGACAAAAAAATAATGCCACATCTAACAGACCTACTATTCACAGGTGTAGCTGTCCACTCTGGGTCAACAGTCACAGGTAGTACCATCTACTGTTACTTACAGTAGCAGGCGTAGCCCGACCTAACATAGACCAATAAGAAAGCATTAGTTATTTACCTTGACCTTTAACCTCTTTGACCCCAAAATCAATAGACTTTTTTCTTACCCCAAGTGCAAGCCATGCAAAGTTTAGTTCAGGTATGTTATGTAGGAGTAATGGTATTATGTGTAAAAAACATTGGTATGTAATGGACTGACAGACGGATAGATGAACAAATGGACAGACATCAGAATATATTGCCATATCTAGCAGATCCATGTACCTAATACACATAAATATACAAATAAATAAGAACCCCACCCAACTGCCTTCAAGAACATTACCTCCAGCCAGAAGTAACCTTTACCGTGAATTTACCCCAAATCCCCAATTTTTATGTCCCTACATTAACCCTACAATTAATGCCCCCAGGCAGTCCCAAACGCTAAATGTTTAATGGCTACTGCAATCCCCTAGTACCCGCCTATAACACCATACTCTACCCCAAAAAAACGTTCCCTCCACCCAGGAGTAACCTTTATCCCATTTTACCCAAATTCCCCAATTTTTATGTCCCTACATTAACCTTAAAATTAACACCCCGGGCACTCCCAAATGCCAAATGTTTAATGGGTACTGCAATACCCTAGTACCCACCTATAACCCCAACCTCTTCCTCCCTAAAAAACATTCCCTCCACCCAGGAGTAACCTATATCCCATTTTACCCAAACTCCCCAATTTTTGTATCTACATTTACCTTAAAGTGAACACCCCAGGCAGTCCCAAATGCCAAATGTGTAATGGATACTGCAATACCCTACCCATCTAAAACAACACCCCCTGCCTTCCAGATAAATATAAAAATGGGAAAATGTCATACACAAATAAACAAATACTATCACAAACACACATACACATCAATCATAAGTAAACATCACAGAACCTTTACCCCCAATTTACCCCAAATCCCCAATTTTTATGTCCCTACATTAACCCTACAATTAACGCCCCCAGGCAGTCCCAAATGCCAAATGTTTAATGAGTACTGCAATCCCCTAGTACCCGCCTATAACACACACTCTACCCCAAAAAAACATTCCCTCCACCCACGAGTAACCTTTATCCCATTTTACCCAAATTCCCCAATTTTATGTCCCTACATTAACCTTAAAATTAACACCCTGGGCAGTCCCAAATGCCAATTGTTTAATGGGTACTGCAATCCCCTAGTACCCACCTATAACCCCACCCTCTTCCCCCCTAAAAAACATTCCCTCCACACAGGACTAACCTATATCCCATTTAACCCAAATTCCCCAATTTTTGTATCTACATTTACCTTAAAATGAACACCCCAGGCAGTCCCAAATGCCAAATGTGTAACGGGTACTGCATTCTCCCTACCTATCTCACAAACACACATACACATCAATCATACACATACACATCAATCATAAGTAAACATCACGGAAACTGAAAGAAGAAAATAATGATTAACATATAATACAAATAGATAACATGTACATATACACACCCCTGCTGGCACACAAGACATCACCTTCTATGTGACCCAGACCTCAACCTTGACATGAATTTTTGCAATAATTCCAAAACATTGATGATTACAATATCAGTGGTATATGACCTTGACCTTAATCTATGCAATAACATTATCAAAACGGTATAGATTCCATGACCAACTGTTGAATCACACCTTTTTAGTAATTTCAGGGGATGAATATCATTGTGATGGTAACTACAATCCAGAGTCTTGAAACCCTAGCGTGTACATTTCATTATTCACCCAAAACACACCAGTTATATCTAGAGAGTCTCTTGCATGACCTATCTAAGTCCGAAACTTCATGCCATCTTTAATTTAAAGCAGAATCAAAATATGCACAGGATTTTTATGTTATGAAATAATATATTAAACAAAAAAAGACAAACACTGTTTATAGATATTTGAAAGACTTAATACCTAAATACCGGAATCAGTCACATGCATTGAAAGAAATCATGATGTGGATCATAGAGAAAGCCAAAGGATGAAAATGAACTGCAATTAAATTCTCTGCTTAGTAGAAAATTGCATCTGCAAGACCACTCAATTGCAGCATATCACATGGCACAACATATAGTAACTTTCCAGACACAGGAATCTAGCCAATCAAATTACAGCACACATCGATGTGCAAATAAAGGTATTTGAAGACCAAGTGGCGAGCTGTTATCAACAGACACATGGAAGCAGGACCTGTCCATGAATGTGAATCCTACATGACCTTGACCTGAATAATTCCAATATCACCTGTTGAATCACACCTTCTCAGTTATACATTCCAAATGAGGTGCCTTCTGAACTCTGCCCCACTCCCCCCATATAAAACTTTCCTGGAAGTAGGACCCATCCATAAATTTTAATCCTATATGTACCGGAAACTTTATGCCAAATGAGGCACAGCTCTATACAAAACCAAATCATCCTAAACCTAGCACTAACACACTGGTATCTAAGCCTGACAGACCTACTCTAAAGCCCTAACTAAGATAGCAAAGTAGTCGTCACTATTCGCATACCTAAGTGCAAATGGTCAGAAAGAGACCAAATCATGCACTAGAGTTGTCTGCAAATATAAACGCAAAATCATGAATCAAACAAAAGAAAACATTAGCATCCAGTGTTTTCCTTATTTACTTGTAAGCTGTGCCTTGTCTCTACCTAAGTCCGGATTTCCTTACTGTAAATATAAATGTTTAATGGGTACTGCAGGCCCCTACCTATATCCCACCCCACCCCCCTGCCTCCCAGAATGTTAACTCCACCCACAAGTAACCCTTACCACCACTGTACCCACTCCCTTCCTGCTGTACCCTTTCAATGACTTATTCTCCAGGCACCTCATAATAAATCCCCAATTGTTTTGTCCCTACAAAATTTCCTTAAAAGTAAGACCCTGGGCAGTTCCATTAATCATTGTAGGAAAAGTGTAAATGGAATGACCTTTTTGCCGCATCTAAATGACGCACAGTGTAAAAAACAATCAACAGTGCCTGCTATAATGCGCATATACATCTATATGCATGCTGACTGACCCGGTCACCAATGCTTTACACCTGTTAAATTTTGCCTTGATAAAAGATCTGGATCCATGCCAAAATGTTAATATTTAAAACCTGTGCTTCAATAACAAACCATAATAATTGCATATGGCATGTTCTATTTAATAGCCAAAGTGCAGAGACATCTCTCTTGTTTAATTTGAATTTTGAACTGGTGCACCAGTAACTTGTATTGTCTCTTTGAATGTATAGTTGCAGCTTTTATGGACTCTGGCGAGATAGCCCTAACTAGTCCTAACCAATTTGAAATAGCCATCACTTTGAATATGACAAAAAAATATTGCCACATCTAACAGACCTACTATTCACAGGTGTAGCTGTCCACTCTGGGTCAACAGTCACAGGTAGTACCATCTACTGTTACTTACGGTAGCAGGCGTAGCCCGACCTAACATAGACCAATAAGAAAGCATTAGTTATTTACCTTGACCTTTAACCTCTTTGACCCCAAAATCAATAGACTTTTTTCTTACCCCAAGTGCAAGCCATGCAAAGTTTAGTTCAGGTATGTTATGTAGGAGTAATGGTATTATGTGTAAAAAACATTGGTATGTAATGGACTGACAGACGGATAGATGAACAAATGGACAGACATCAGAATATATTGCCATATCGAGCAGATCCATGCACCTAATACACATAAATATACAAATAAATAAGAACCCCACCCAACTGCCTTCCAGAACATTACCTCCAGCCAGAAGTAAACTTTACCGCGAATTTACCCCAAATCCCCAATTTTTATGTCCCTACATTAACCCTACAATTAACGCCCCCAGGCAGTCCCAAACGCCAAATGTTTAATGGCTACTGCAATCCCCTAGAACCCGCCTATAACACCATACTCTACCCCAAAAAAACGTTCCCTCCACCCAGAAGTAACCTTTATCCCATTTAACCCAAATTCCCCAATTTTTATGTCCCTACATTAACCTTAAAATTAACACCCCGGGCAGTCCCAAATGCCAAATGTTTAATGGGTACTGCAATCCCCTA
Source organism: Margaritifera margaritifera (assembly GCA_029931535.1). Classification (NCBI taxonomy): domain Eukaryota; kingdom Metazoa; phylum Mollusca; class Bivalvia; order Unionida; family Margaritiferidae; genus Margaritifera; species Margaritifera margaritifera. The sequence continues at coordinate 41,043 of JAQPZY010000227.1, read as the reverse complement.
GTACCCACCTATAACCCCAACCTCTTCCCCCCTAAAAAACATTCCCTCCACCCAGGAGTAACCTATATCCCATTTTACCCAAACTCCCCAATTTTTGTATCTACATTTACCTTAAAGTGAACACCCCAGGCAGTCCCAAATGCCAAATGTGTAATGGGTACTGCAATATCCTAGCCATATAAAACAACACCCCCTGCCTCCCAGATAAATATAAAAATGGGAAAATGTCATACACAAATAAACAAATACTATCACAAACACACATACAAATCAATCATAAGTAAACATCACAGAACCTTTACCCCCAATTTACCCCAAATCCCCAATTTTTATGTCCCTACATTAACCCTACAATTAACGCCCCCAGGCAGTCCCAAATGCCAAATGTTTAATGAGTACTGCAATCCCCTAGTACCCGCCTATAACACACACTCTACCCCAAAAAAACATTCCCTCCACCCACGAGTAACCTTTATCCCATTTTACCCAAAATCCCCAATTTTTATGTCCCTACATTAACCTTAAAATTAACACCCCGGGCAGTCCCAAATGCCAAATGTTTAATGGGTACTGCAATCCCCTAGTACCCACCTATAACCCCACCCTCTTCCCCCTTAAAAAACATTCCCTCCACACAGGAGTAACCTATATCCCATTTTACCCAAATTCCCCAATTTTTGTATCTACATTTACCTTAAAATGGACACCCCAGGCAGTCCCAAATGCCAAATGTGTAACGGGTACTGCAATCTCCCTACCTATCTCACAAACACACATACACATCAATCATACACATACACATCAATCATAAGTAAACATCACGGAAACTGAAAGAAAAAAATAATGATTAACATATAATACAAATAGATAACATGTACATATACACACCCCTGCTGGCACACAAGACATCACCTTCTATGTGACCCAGACCTCAACCTTGACATGAATTTTTGCAATAATTCCAAAACATTGATGATTACAATATCAGTGGTATATGACCTTGACCTTAATCTATGCAATAACATTATCAAAAAGGTATAGATTCCATGACCAACTGTTGAATCACACCTTTTTAGTAATTTCAGGGGATGAATATCATTGTGATGGTAACTACAATCCAGAGTCTTGAAACCCTAGCGTGTACATTTCATTATTCACCCAAAACACACCAGCTATATCTAGAGAGTCTCTTGCATGACCTATCTAAGTCCGAAACTTCATGCCATCTTTAATTTAAAGCAGAATCAAAATATGCACAGGATTTTTATGTTATGAAATAATATATTAAACAAAAAAAGACAAACACTGTTTATAGATATTTGAAAGACTGAATACCTAAATACCGGAATCAGTCACATGCATTGAAAGAAATCATGATGTGGATCATAGAGAAAGCCAAAGGATGAAAATGAACTGCAATTAAATTCTCTGCTTAGTAGAAAATTGCATCTGCAAGACCACTCAATTGCAGCATATCACATGGCACAACATATAGTATCTTTCCAGACACAGGAATCTAGCCAATCAAATTACAGCACACACTGATGTGCAAATAAAGGTATTTGAAGACCAAGTGGCGAGCTGTTATCAACAGACACATGGAAGCAGGACCTGTCCATGAATGTGAATCCTACATGACCTTGACCTGAATAATTCCAATATCACCTGTTGAATCACACCTTCTCAGTTATACATTCCAAATGAGGTGCCTTCTGAACCCTGCCCCACTCCCCCCATATAAAACTTTCCTGGAAGTAGGACCCATCCATAAATTTTAATCCTATATGTACCGGAAACTTTATGCCAAATGAGGCACAGCTCTATACAAAACCAAATCATCCTAAACCTAACACTAACACACTGGTATCTAAGCCTAACAGACCTACTCTAAAACCCTAACTAAGATAGCAAAGTAGTCGTCACTATTCGCATACCTAAGTGCAAATGGTCAGAAAGAGACCAAATCATGCACTAGAGTTGTCTGCAAATATAAACGCAAAATCATGAATCAAACAAAATAAAACATTAGCATCCAGTGTTTTCCTAATTTACTTGTAAGCTGTGCCTTGTCTCTACCTAAGTCCGGATTTCCTTACTGTAAATATAAATGTTTAATGGGTACTGCAGGCCCCTACCTATATCCCACCCCACCCCCCTGCCTCCCAGAATGTTAACTCCACCCACAAGTAACCCTTACCACCACTGTACCCACTCCCTTCCTGCTGTACCCTTTCAATGACTTATTCTCCAGGCACCTCATAATAAATCCCCAATTGTTTTGTCCCTACAAAATTTCCTTAAAAGTAAGACCCTGGGCAGTTCCATTAATCATTGTAGGAAAAGTGTAAATGGAATGACCTTTTTGCCGCATCTAAATGACGCACAGTGTAAAAAACAATCAGCAGTGCCTGCTATAATGCGCATATACATCTATATGCATGCTGACTGACCCGGTCACCAATGCTTTACACCTGTTAAATTTTGCCTTGATAAAAGATCTGGATCCATGCCAAAATGTTAATATTTAAAACCTGTGCTTCAATAACAAACCATAATAATTGCATATGGCATGTTCTATTTAATAGCCAAAGTGCAGAGACATCTCTCTTGTTTAATTTGAATTTTGAACTGGTGCACCAGTAACTTGTATTGTCTCTTTGAATGTATAGTTGCAGCTTTTATTGACTCTGGCGAGATAGCCCTAACTAGTCCTAACCAATTTGAAATAGCCATCACTTTGAATATGACAAAAAAATATTGCCACATCTAACAGACCTACTATTCACAGGTGTAGCTGTCCACTCTGGGTCAACAGTCACAGGTAGTACCATCTACTGTTACTTACGGTAGCAGGCGTAGCCCGACCTAACATAGACCAATAAGAAAGCATTAGTTATTTACCTTGACCTTTAACCTCTTTGACCCCAAAATCAATAGACTTTTTTCTTACCCCAAGTGCAAGCCATGCAAAGTTTAGTTCAGGTATGTTATGTAGGAGTAATGGTATTATGTGTAAAAAACATTGGTATGTAATGGACTGACAGACGGATAGATGAACAAATGGACAGACATCAGAATATATTGCCATATCGAGCAGATCCATGCACCTAATACACATAAATATACAAATAAATAAGAACCCCACCCAACTGCCTTCCAGAACATTACCTCCAGCCAGAAGTAAACTTTACCGCGAATTTACCCCAAATCCCCAATTTTTATGTCCCTACATTAACCCTACAATTAACGCCCCCAGGCAGTCCCAAACGCCAAATGTTTAATGGCTACTGCAATCCCCTAGAACCCGCCTATAACACCATACTCTACCCCAAAAAAACGTTCCCTCCACCCAGAAGTAACCTTTATCCCATTTAACCCAAATTCCCCAATTTTTATGTCCCTACATTAACCTTAAAATTAACACCCCGGGCAGTCCCAAATGCCAAATGTTTAATGGGTACTGCAATCCCCTAGTACCCACCTATAACCCCAACCTCTTCCCCCCTAAAAAACATTCCCTCCACCCAGGAGTAACCTATATCCCATTTTACCCAAACTCCCCAATTTTTGTATCTACATTTACCTTAAAGTGAACACCCCAGGCAGTCCCAAATGCCAAATGTGTAATGGGTACTGCAATATCCTAGCCATATAAAACAACAGCCCCTGCCTCCCAGATAAATATAAAAATGGGAAAATGTCATACACAAATAAACAAATACTATCACAAACACACATACAAATCAATCATAAGTAAACATCACAGAACCTTTACCCCCAATTTACCCCAAATCCCCAATTTTTATGTCCCTACATTAACCCTACAATTAACGCCCCCAGGCAGTCCCAAATGCCAAATGTTTAATGAGTACTGCAATCCCCTAGTACCCGCCTATAACACACACTCTACCCCAAAAAAACATTCCCTCCACCCACGAGTAACCTTTATCCCATTTTACCCAAAATCCCCAATTTTTATGTCCCTACATTAACCTTAAAATTAACACCCCGGGCAGTCCCAAATGCCAAATGTTTAATGGGTACTGCAATCCCCTAGTACCCACCTATAACCCCACCCTCTTCCCCCTTAAAAAACATTCCCTCCACACAGGAGTAACCTATATCCCATTTTACCCAAATTCCCCAATTTTTGTATCTACATTTACCTTAAAATGGACACCCCAGGCAGTCCCAAATGCCAAATGTGTAACGGGTACTGCAATCTCCCTACCTATCTCACAAACACACATACACATCAATCATACACATACACATCAATCATAAGTAAACATCACGGAAACTGAAAGAAAAAATAATGATTAACATATAATACAAATAGATAACATGTACATATACACACCCCTGCTGGCACACAAGACATCACCTTCTATGTGACCCAGACCTCAACCTTGACATGAATTTTTGCAATAATTCCAAAACATTGATGATTACAATATCAGTGGTATATGACCTTGACCTTAATCTATGCAATAACATTATCAAAAAGGTATAGATTCCATGACCAACTGTTGAATCACACCTTTTTAGTAATTTCAGGGGATGAATATCATTGTGATGGTAACTACAATCCAGAGTCTTGAAACCCTAGCGTGTACATTTCATTATTCACCCAAAACACACCAGTTATATCTAGAGAGTCTCTTGCATGACCTATCTAAGTCCGAAACTTCATGCCATCTTTAATTTAAAGCAGAATCAAAATATGCACAGGATTTTTATGTTATGAAATAATATATTAAACAAAAAAAGACAAACACTGTTTATAGATATTTGAAAGACTGAATACCTAAATACCGGAATCAGTCACATGCATTGAAAGAAATCATGATGTGGATCATAGAGAAAGCCAAAGGATGAAAATGAACTGCAATTAAATTCTCTGCTTAGTAGAAAATTGCATCTGCAAGACCACTCAATTGCAGCATATCACATGGCACAACATATAGTATCTTTCCAGACACAGGAATCTAGCCAATCAAATTACAGCACACATCGATGTGCAAATAAAGGTATTTGAAGACCAAGTGGTGAGCTGTTATCAACAGACACATGGAAGCAGGACCTGTCCATGAATGTGAATCCTACATGACCTTGACCTGAATAATTCCAATATCACCTGTTGAATCACACCTTCTCAGTTATACATTCCAAATGAGGTGCCTTCTGAACCCTGCCCCACTCCCCCCATATAAAACTTTCCTGGAAGTAGGACCCATCCATAAATTTTAATCCTATATGTACCGGAAACTTTATGCCAAATGAGGCACAGCTCTATACAAAACCAAATCATCCTAAACCTAACACTAACACACTGGTATCTAAGCCTAACAGACCTACTCTAAAGCCCTAACTAAGATAGCAAAGTAGTCGTCACTATTCGCATACCTAAGTGCAAATGGTCAGAAAGAGACCAAATCATGCACTAGAGTTGTCTGCAAATATAAACGCAAAATCATGAATCAAACAAAATAAAACATTAGCATCCAGTGTTTTCCTAATTTACTTGTAAGCTGTGCCTTGTCTCTACCTAAGTCCGGATTTCCTTACTGTAAATATAAATGTTTAATGGGTACTGCAGGCCCCTACCTATATCCCACCCCACCCCCCTGCCTCCCAGAATGTTAACTCCACCCACAAGTAACCCTTACCACCACTGTACCCACTCCCTTCCTGCTGTACCCTTTCAATGACTTATTCTCCAGGCACCTCATAATAAATCCCCAATTGTTTTGTCCCTACAAAATTTCCTTAAAAGTAAGACCCTGGGCAGTTCCATTAATCATTGTAGGAAAAGTGTAAATGGAATGACCTTTTTGCCGCATCTAAATGACGCACAGTGTAAAAAACAATCAACAGTGCCTGCTATAATGCGCATATACATCTATATGCATGCTGACTGACCCGGTCACCAATGCTTTACACCTGTTAAATTTTGCCTTGATAAAAGATCTGGATCCATGCCAAAATGTTAATATTTAAAACCTGTGCTTCAATAACAAACCATAATAATTGCATATGGCATGTTCTATTTAATAGCCAAAGTGCAGAGACATCTCTCTTGTTTAATTTGAATTTTGAACTGGTGCACCAGTAACTTGTATTGTCTCTTTGAATGTATAGTTGCAGCTTTTATTGACTCTGGCGAGATAGCCCTAACTAGTCCTAACCAATTTGAAATAGCCATCACTTTGAATATGACAAAAAAATATTGCCACATCTAACAGACCTACTATTCACAGGTGTAGCTGTCCACTCTGGGTCAACAGTCACAGGTAGTACCATCTACTGTTACTTACGGTAGCAGGCGTAGCCCGACCTAACATAGACCAATAAGAAAGCATTAGTTATTTACCTTGACCTTTAACCTCTTTGACCCCAAAATCAATAGACTTTTTTCTTACCCCAAGTGCAAGCCATGCAAAGTTTAGTTCAGGTATGTTATGTAGGAGTAATGGTATTATGTGTAAACCACATTGGTATGTAATGGACTGACAGACGGATAGATGAACAAATGGACAGACATCAGAATATATTGCCATATCGAGCAGATCCATGCACCTAATACACATAAATATACAAATAAATAAGAACCCCACCCAACTGCCTTCCAGAACATTACCTCCAGCCAGAAGTAAACTTTACCGCGAATTTACCCCAAATCCCCAATTTTTATGTCCCTACATTAACCCTACAATTAACGCCCCCAGGCAGTCCCAAACGCCAAATGTTTAATGGCTACTGCAATCCCCTAGAACCCGCCTATAACACCATACTCTACCCCAAAAAAACGTTCCCTCCACCCAGAAGTAACCTTTATCCCATTTTACCCAAATTCCCCAATTTTTATGTCCCTACATTAACCTTAAAATTAACACCCCGGGCAGTCCCAAATGCCAAATGTTTAATGGGTACTGCAATCCCCTAGTACCCACCTATAACCCCAACCTCTTCCCCCCTAAAAAACATTCCCTCCACCCAGGAGTAACCTATATCCCATTTTACCCAAACTCCCCAATTTTTGTATCTACATTTACCTTAAAGTGAACACCCCAGGCAGTCCCAAATGCCAAATGTGTAATGGGTACTGCAATACCCTAGCCATATAAAACAACACCCCCTGCCTCCCAGATAAATATAAAAATGGGAAAATGTCATACACAAATAAACAAATACTATCACAAACACACATACAAATCAATCATAAGTAAACATCACAGAACCTTTACCCCCAATTTACCCCAAATCCCCAATTTTTATGTCCCTACATTAACCCTACAATTAACGCCCCCAGGCAGTCCCAAATGCCAAATGTTTAATGAGTACTGCAATCCCCTAGTACCCGCCTATAACACACACTCTACCCCAAAAAAACATTCCCTCCACCCACGAGTAACCTTTATCCCATTTTACCCAAAATCCCCAATTTTTATGTCCCTACATTAACCTTAAAATTAACACCCCGGGCAGTCCCAAATGCCAAATGTTTAATGGGTACTGCAATCCCCTAGTACCCACCTATAACCCCACCCTCTTCCCCCTTAAAAAACATTCCCTCCACACAGGAGTAACCTATATCCCATTTTACCCAAATTCCCCAATTTTTGTATCTACATTTACCTTAAAATGGACACCCCAGGCAGTCCCAAATGCCAAATGTGTAACGGGTACTGCAATCTCCCTACCTATCTCACAAACACACATACACATCAATCATACACATACACATCAATCATAAGTAAACATCACGGAAACTGAAAGAAAAAAAATAATGATTAACATATAATACAAATAGATAACATGTACATATACACACCCCTGCTGGCACACAAGACATCACCTTCTATGTGACCCAGACCTCAACCTTGACATGAATTTTTGCAATAATTCCAAAACATTGATGATTACAATATCAGTGGTATATGACCTTGACCTTAATCTATGCAATAACATTATCAAAAAGGTATAGATTCCATGACCAACTGTTGAATCACACCTTTTTAGTAATTTCAGGGGATGAATATCATTGTGATGGTAACTACAATCCAGAGTCTTGAAACCCTAGCGTGTACATTTCATTATTCACCCAAAACACACCAGTTATATCTAGAGAGTCTCTTGCATGACCTATCTAAGTCCGAAACTTCATGCCATCTTTAATTTAAAGCAGAATCAAAATATGCACAGGATTTTTATGTTATGAAATAATATATTAAACAAAAAAAGACAAACACTGTTTATAGATATTTGAAAGACTGAATACCTAAATACCGGAATCAGTCACATGCATTGAAAGAAATCATGATGTGGATCATAGAGAAAGCCAAAGGATGAAAATGAACTGCAATTAAATTCTCTGCTTAGTAGAAAATTGCATCTGCAAGACCACTCAATTGCAGCATATCACATGGCACAACATATAGTATCTTTCCAGACACAGGAATCTAGCCAATCAAATTACAGCACACACTGATGTGCAAATAAAGGTATTTGAAGACCAAGTGGCGAGCTGTTATCAACAGACACATGGAAGCAGGACCTGTCCATGAATGTGAATCCTACATGACCTTGACCTGAATAATTCCAATATCACCTGTTGAATCACACCTTCTCAGTTATACATTCCAAATGAGGTGCCTTCTGAACCCTGCCCCACTCCCCCCATATAAAACTTTCCTGGAAGTAGGACCCATCCATAAATTTTAATCCTATATGTACCGGAAACTTTATGCCAAATGAGGCACAGCTCTATACAAAACCAAATCATCCTAAACCTAACACTAACACACTGGTATCTAAGCCTAACAGACCTACTCTAAAACCCTAACTAAGATAGCAAAGTAGTCGTCACTATTCGCATACCTAAGTGCAAATGGTCAGAAAGAGACCAAATCATGCACTAGAGTTGTCTGCAAATATAAACGCAAAATCATGAATCAAACAAAATAAAACATTAGCATCCAGTGTTTTCCTAATTTACTTGTAAGCTGTGCCTTGTCTCTACCTAAGTCCGGATTTCCTTACTGTAAATATAAATGTTTAATGGGTACTGCAGGCCCCTACCTATATCCCACCCCACCCCCCTGCCTCCCAGAATGTTAACTCCACCCACAAGTAACCCTTACCACCACTGTACCCACTCCCTTCCTGCTGTACCCTTTCAATGACTTATTCTCCAGGCACCTCATCATAAATCCCCAATTGTTTTGTCCCTACAAAATTTCCTTAAAAGTAAGACCCTGGGCAGTTCCATTAATCATTGTAGGAAAAGTGTAAATGGAATGACCTTTTTGCCGCATCTAAATGACGCACAGTGTAAAAAACAATCAGCAGTGCCTGCTATAATGCGCATATACATCTATATGCATGCTGACTGACCCGGTCACCAATGCTTTACACCTGTTAAATTTTGCCTTGATAAAAGATCTGGATCCATGCCAAAATGTTAATATTTAAAACCTGTGCTTCAATAACAAACCATAATAATTGCATATGGCATGTTCTATTTAATAGCCAAAGTGCAGAGACATCTCTCTTGTTTAATTTGAATTTTGAACTGGTGCACCAGTAACTTGTATTTTCTCTTTGAATGTATAGTTGCAGCTTTTATTGACTCTGGCGAGATAGCCCTAACTAGTCCTAACCAATTTGAAATAGCCATCACTCTGAATATGACAAAAAATATTGCCACATCTAACAGACCTACTATTCACAGGTGTAGCTGTCCACTCTGGGTCAACAGTCACAGGTAGTACCATCTACTGTTACTTACGGTAGCAGGCGTAGCCCGACCTAACATAGACCAATAAGAAAGCATTAGTTATTTACCTTGACCTTTAACCTCTTTGACCCCAAAATCAATAGACTTTTTTCTTACCCCAAGTGCAAGCCATGCAAAGTTTAGTTCAGGTATGTTATGTAGGAGTAATGGTATTATGTGTAAAAAACATTGGTATGTAATGGACTGACAGACGGATAGATGAACAAATGGACAGACATCAGAATATATTGCCATATCGAGCAGATCCATGTACCTAATACACATAAATATACAAATAAATAAGAACCCCACCCAACTGCCTTCCAGAACATTACCTCCAGCCAGAAGTAACCTTTACCGCGAATTTACCCCAAATCCCCAATTTTTATGTCCCTACATTAACCCTACAATTAATGCCCCCAGGCAGTCCCAAATGCCAAATGTTTAATGGCTACTGCAATCCCCTAGTACCTGCCTATAACACCATACTCTACCCCAAAAAAACGTTCCCTCCACCCAGGAGTAACCTTTATCCCATTTTACCCAAATTCCCCAATTTTTATGTCCCTACATTAACCTTAAAATTAACACCCCGGGCAGTCCCAAATGCCAAATGTTTAATGGGTACTGCAATCCCCTAGTACCCACCTATAACCCCAACCTCTTCCCCCCTAAAAAACATTCCCTCCACCCAGGAGTAACCTATATCCCATTTTACCCAAACTCCCCAATTTTTGTATCTACATTTACCTTAAAGTGAACACCCCAGGCAGTCCCAAATGCCAAATGTGTAATGGGTACTGCAATACCCTACCCATCTAAAACAACACCCCCTGCCTCCCAGATAAATATAAAAATGGGAAAATGTCATACACAAATAAACAAATACTATCACAAACACACATACACATCAATCATAAGTAAACATCACAGAACCTTTACCCCCAATTTACCCCAAATCCCCAATTTTTATGTCCCTACATTAACCCTACAATTAACGCCCCCAGGCAGTCCCAAATGCCAAATGTTTAATGAGTACTGCAATCCCCTAGTACCCGCCTATAACACACACTCTACCCCAAAAAAACATTCCCTCCACCCACGAGTAACCTTTATCCCATTTTACCCAAAATCCCCAATTTTTATGTCCCTACATTAACCTTAAAATTAACACCCCGGGCAGTCCCAAATGCCAAATGTTTAATGGGTACTGCAATCCCCTAGTACCCACCTATAACCCCACCCTCTTCCCCCTCTAAAAAACATTCCCTCCACACAGGAGTAACCTATATCCCATTTTACCCAAATTCCCCAATTTTTGTATCTACATTTACCTTAAAATGGACACCCCAGGCAGTCCCAAATGCCAAATGTGTAACGGGTACTGCAATCTCCCTACCTATCTCACAAACACACATACACATCAATCATACACATACACATCAATCATAAGTAAACATCACGGAAACTGAAAGAAGAAAATAATGATTAACATATAATACAAATAGATAACATGTACATATACACACCCCTGCTGGCACACAAGACATCACCTTCTATGTGACCCAGACCTCAACCTTGACATGAATTTTTGCAATAATTCCAAAACATTGATGATTACAATATCAGTGGTATATGACCTTGACCTTAATCTATGCAATAACATTATCAAAAAGGTATAGATTCCATGACCAACTGTTGAATCACACCTTTTTAGTAATTTCAGGGGATGAATATCATTGTGATGGTAACTACAATCCAGAGTCTTGAAACCCTAGCGTGTACATTTCATTATTCACCCAAAACACACCAGTTATATCTAGAGAGTCTCTTGCATGACCTATCTAAGTCCGAAACTTCATGCCATCTTTAATTTAAAGCAGAATCAAAATATGCACAGGATTTTTATGTTATGAAATAATATATTAAACAAAAAAAGACAAACACTGTTTATAGATATTTGAAAGACTGAATACCTAAATACCGGAATCAGTCACATGCATTGAAAGAAATCATGATGTGGATCATAGAGAAAGCCAAAGGATGAAAATGAACTGCAATTAAATTCTCTGCTTAGTAGAAAATTGCATCTGCAAGACCACTCAATTGCAGCATATCACATGGCACAACATATAGTATCTTTCCAGACACAGGAATCTAGCCAATCAAATTACAGCACACACTGATGTGCAAATAAAGGTATTTGAAGACCAAGTGGCGAGCTGTTATCAACAGACACATGGAAGCAGGACCTGTCCATGAATGTGAATCCTACATGACCTTGACCTGAATAATTCCAATATCACCTGTTGAATCACACCTTCTCAGTTATACATTCCAAATGAGGTGCCTTCTGAACCCTGCCCCACTCCCCCCATATAAAACTTTCCTGGAAGTAGGACCCATCCATAAATTTTAATCCTATATGTACCGGAAACTTTATGCCAAATGAGGCACAGCTCTATACAAAACCAAATCATCCTAAACCTAACACTAACACACTGGTATCTAAGCCTAACAGACCTACTCTAAAACCCTAACTAAGATAGCAAAGTAGTCGTCACTATTCGCATACCTAAGTGCAAATGGTCAGAAAGAGACCAAATCATGCACTAGAGTTGTCTGCAAATATAAACGCAAAATCATGAATCAAACAAAATAAAACATTAGCATCCAGTGTTTTCCTAATTTACTTGTAAGCTGTGCCTTGTCTCTACCTAAGTCCGGATTTCCTTACTGTAAATATAAATGTTTAATGGGTACTGCAGGCCCCTACCTATATCCCACCCCACCCCCCTGCCTCCCAGAATGTTAACTCCACCCACAAGTAACCCTTACCACCACTGTACCCACTCCCTTCCTGCTGTACCCTTTCAATGACTTATTCTCCAGGCACCTCATCATAAATCCCCAATTGTTTTGTCCCTACAAAATTTCCTTAAAAGTAAGACCCTGGGCAGTTCCATTAATCATTGTAGGAAAAGTGTAAATGGAATGACCTTTTTGCCGCATCTAAATGACGCACAGTGTAAAAAACAATCAACAGTGCCTGCTATAATGCGCATATACATCTATATGCATGCTGACTGACCCGGTCACCAATGCTTTACACCTGTTAAATTTTGCCTTGATAAAAGATCTGGATCCATGCCAAAATGTTAATATTTAAAACCTGTGCTTCAATAACAAACCATAATAATTGCATATGGCATGTTCTATTTAATAGCCAAAGTGCAGAGACATCTCTCTTGTTTAATTTGAATTTTGAACTGGTGCACCAGTAACTTGTATTTTCTCTTTGAATGTATAGTTGCAGCTTTTATTGACTCTGGCGAGATAGCCCTAACTAGTCCTAACCAATTTGAAATAGCCATCACTCTGAATATGACAAAAAATATTGCCACATCTAACAGACCTACTATTCACAGGTGTAGCTGTCCACTCTGGGTCAACAGTCACAGGTAGTACCATCTACTGTTACTTACGGTAGCAGGCGTAGCCCGACCTAACATAGACCAATAAGAAAGCATTAGTTATTTACCTTGACCTTTAACCTCTTTGACCCCAAAATCAATAGACTTTTTTCTTACCCCAAGTGCAAGCCATGCAAAGTTTAGTTCAGGTATGTTATGTAGGAGTAATGGTATTATGTGTAAACCACTTTGGTATGTAATGGACTGACAGACGGATAGATGAACAAATGGACAGACATCAGAATATATTGCCATATCTAGCAGATCCATGTACCTAATACACATAAATATACAAATAAATAAGAACCCCACCCAACTGCCTTCCAGAACATTACCTCCAGCCAGAAGTAACCTTTACCGCGAATTTACCCCAAATCCCCAATTTTTATGTCCCTACATTAACCCTACAATTAACGCCCCCAGGCAGTCCCAAACGCCAAATGTTTAATGGCTACTGCAATCCCCTAATACCCGCCTATAACACCATACTCTACCCCAAAAAAACGTTCCCTCCACCCAGGAGTAACCTTTATCCCATTTTACCCAAATTCCCCAATTTTTATGTCCCTACATTAACCTTAAAATTAACACCCCGGGCAGTCCCAAATGCCAAATGTTTAATGGGTACTGCAATCCCCTAGTACCCACCTATAACCCCAACCTCTTCCTCCCTAAAAAACATTCCCTCCACCCAGGAGTAACCTATATCCCATTTTACCCAAACTCCCCAATTTTTGTATCTACATTTACCTTAAAGTGAACACCCCAGGCAGTCCCAAATGCCAAATGTGTCATGGGTACTGCAATCCCCTACCCATCTAAAACAACACCCCCTGCCTCCCAGATAAATATAAAAATGGGAAAATGTCATACACAAATAAGCAAATACTATCACAAACACACATACACATCAATCATAAGTAAACATCACAGAACCTTTACCCCCAATTTACCCCAAATCCCCAATTTTTATGTCCCTACATTAACCCTACAATTAACGCCCCCAGGCAGTCCCAAATGCCAAATGTTTAATGAGTACTGCAATCCCCTAGTACCCGCCTATAACACACACTCTACCCCAAAAAAACATTCCCTCCACCCACGAGTAACCTTTATCCCATTTTACCCAAAATCCCCAATTTTTATGTCCCTACATTAACCTTAAAATTAACACCCCGGGCAGTCCCAAATGCCAAATGTTTAATGGGTACTGCAATCCCCTAGTACCCACCTATAACCCCACCCTCTTCCCCCTTAAAAAACATTCCCTCCACACAGGAGTAACCTATATCCCATTTTACCCAAATTCCCCAATTTTTGTATCTACATTTACCTTAAAATGAACACCCCAGGCAGTCCCAAATGCCAAATGTGTAACGGGTACTGCATTCTCCCTACCTATCTCACAAACACACATACACATCAATCATACACATACACATCAATCATAAGTAAACATCACGGAAACTGAAAGAAGAAAATAATGATTAACATATAATACAAATAGATAACATGTACATATACACACCCCTGCTGGCACACAAGACATCACCTTCTATGTGACCCAGACCTCAACCTTGACATGAATTTTTGCAATAATTCCAAAACATTGATGATTACAATATCAGTGGTATATGACCTTGACCTTAATCTATGCAATAACATTATCAAAAAGGTATAGATTCCATGACCAACTGTTGAATCACACCTTTTTAGTAATTTCAGGGGATGAATATCATTGTGATGGTAACTACAATCCAGAGTCTTGAAACCCTAGCGTGTACATTTCATTATTCACCCAAAACACACCAGTTATATCTAGAGAGTCTCTTGCATGACCTATCTAAGTCCGAAACTTCATGCCATCTTTAATTTAAAGCAGAATCAAAATATGCACAGGATTTTTATGTTATGAAATAATATATTAAACAAAAAAAGACAAACACTGTTTATAGATATTTGAAAGACTGAATACCTAAATACCGGAATCAGTCACATGCATTGAAAGAAATCATGATGTGGATCATAGAGAAAGCCAAAGGATGAAAATGAACTGCAATTAAATTCTCTGCTTAGTAGAAAATTGCATCTGCAAGACCACTCAATTGCAGCATATCACATGGCACAACATATAGTATCTTTCCAGACACAGGAATCTAGCCAATCAAATTACAGCACACACTGATGTGCAAATAAAGGTATTTGAAGACCAAGTGGCGAGCTGTTATCAACAGACACATGGAAGCAGGACCTGTCCATGAATGTGAATCCTACATGACCTTGACCTGAATAATTCCAATATCACCTGTTGAATCACACCTTCTCAGTTATACATTCCAAATGAGGTGCCTTCTGAACCCTGCCCCACTCCCCCCATATAAAACTTTCCTGGAAGTAGGACCCATCCATAAATTTTAATCCTATATGTACCGGAAACTTTATGCCAAATGAGGCACAGCTCTATACAAAACCAAATCATCCTAAACCTAACACTAACACACTGGTATCTAAGCCTAACAGACCTACTCTAAAACCCTAACTAAGATAGCAAAGTAGTCGTCACTATTCGCATACCTAAGTGCAAATGGTCAGAAAGAGACCAAATCATGCACTAGAGTTGTCTGCAAATATAAACGCAAAATCATGAATCAAACAAAATAAAACATTAGCATCCAGTGTTTTCCTAATTTACTTGTAAGCTGTGCCTTGTCTCTACCTAAGTCCGGATTTCCTTACTGTAAATATAAATGTTTAATGGGTACTGCAGGCCCCTACCTATATCCCACCCCACCCCCCTGCCTCCCAGAATGTTAACTCCACCCACAAGTAACCCTTACCACCACTGTACCCACTCCCTTCCTGCTGTACCCTTTCAATGACTTATTCTCCAGGCACCTCATCATAAATCCCCAATTGTTTTGTCCCTACAAAATTTCCTTAAAAGTAAGACCCTGGGCAGTTCCATTAATCATTGTAGGAAAAGTGTAAATGGAATGACCTTTTTGCCGCATCTAAATGACGCACAGTGTAAAAAACAATCAACAGTGCCTGCTATAATGCGCATATACATCTATATGCATGCTGACTGACCCGGTCACCAATGCTTTACACCTGTTAAATTTTGCCTTGATAAAAGATCTGGATCCATGCCAAAATGTTAATATTTAAAACCTGTGCTTCAATAACAAACCATAATAATTGCATATGGCATGTTCTATTTAATAGCCAAAGTGCAGAGACATCTCTCTTGTTTAATTTGAATTTTGAACTGGTGCACCAGTAACTTGTATTGTCTCTTTGAATGTATAGTTGCAGCTTTTATTGACTCTGGCGAGATAGCCCTAACTAGTCCTAACCAATTTGAAATAGCCATCACTTTGAATATGACAAAAAAATATTGCCACATCTAACAGACCTACTATTCACAGGTGTAGCTGTCCACTCTGGGTCAACAGTCACAGGTAGTACCATCTACTGTTACTTACGGTAGCAGGCGTAGCCCGACCTAACATAGACCAATAAGAAAGCATTAGTTATTTACCTTGACCTTTAACCTCTTTGACCCCAAAATCAATAGACTTTTTTCTTACCCCAAGTGCAAGCCATGCAAAGTTTAGTTCAGGTATGTTATGTAGGAGTAATGGTATTATGTGTAAACCACATTGGTATGTAATGGACTGACAGACGGATAGATGAACAAATGGACAGACATCAGAATATATTGCCATATCTAGCAGATCCATGTACCTAATACACATAAATATACAAATAAATAAGAACCCCACCCAACTGCCTTCCAGAACATTACCTCCAGCCAGAAGTAACCTTTACCGCGAATTTACCCCAAATCCCCAATTTTTATGTCCCTACATTAACCCTACAATTAATGCCCCCAGGCAGTCCCAAACCCCAAATGTTTAATGGCTACTGCAATCCCCTAGTACCCGCCTATAACACCATACTCTACCCCAAAAAAAACGTTCCCTCCACCCAGGAGTAACCTTTATCCCATTTTACCCAAATTCCCCAATTTTTATGTCCCTACATTAACCTTAAAATTAACACCCCGGGCAGTCCCAAATGCCAAATGTTTAATGGGTACTGCAATCCCCTAGTACCCACCTATAACCCCAACCTCTTCCTCCCTAAAAAACATTCCCTCCACCCAGGAGTAACCTATATCCCATTTTACCCAAACTCCCCAATTTTTGTATCTACATTTACCTTAAAGTGAACACCCCAGGCAGTCCCAAATGCCAAATGTGTAATGGGTACTGCAATCCCCTACCCATCTAAAACAACACCCCCTGCCTCCCAGATAAATATAAAAATGGGAAAATGTCATACACAAATAAGCAAATACTATCACAAACACACATACACATCAATCATAAGTAAACATCACAGAACCTTTACCCCCAATTTACCCCAAATCCCCAATTTTTATGTCCCTACATTAACCCTACAATTAACGCCCCCAGGCAGTCCCAAATGCCAAATGTTTAATGAGTACTGCAATCCCCTAGTACCCGCCTATAACACACACTCTACCCCAAAAAAACATTCCTTCCACCCACGAGTAACCTTTATCCCATTTTACCCAAATTCCCCAATTTTTATGTCCCTACATTAACCTTAAAATTAACACCCCGGGCAGTCCCAAATGCCAAATGTTTAATGGGTACTGCAATCCCCTAGTACCCACCTATAACCCCACCCTCTTTTCCCTAAAAAACATTCCCTCCACACAGGAGTAACCTATATCCCATTTTACCCAAATTCCCCAATTTTTGTATCTACATTTACCTTAAAATGAACACCCCAGGCAGTCCCAAATGCCAAATGTGTAACGGGTACTGCAATCTCCCTACCTATCTCACAAACACACATACACATCAATCATACACATACACATCAATCATAAGTAAACATCACGGAAACTGAAAGAAGAAAATAATGATTAACATATAATACAAATAGATAACATGTACATATACACACCCCTGCTGGCACACAAGACATCACCTTCTATGTGACCCAGACCTCAACCTTGACATGAATTTTTGCAATAATTCCAAAACATTGATGATTACAATATCAGTGGTATATGACCTTGACCTTAATCTATGCAATAACATTATCAAAAAGGTATAGATTCCATGACCAACTGTTGAATCACACCTTTTTAGTAATTTCAGGGGATGAATATCATTGTGATGGTAACTACAATCCAGAGTCTTGAAACCCTAGCGTGTACATTTCATTATTCACCCAAAACACACCAGTTATATCTAGAGAGTCTCTTGCATGACCTATCTAAGTCCGAAACTTCATGCCATCTTTAATTTAAAGCAGAATCAAAATATGCACAGGATTTTTATGTTATGAAATAATATATTAAACAAAAAAAGACAAACACTGTTTATAGATATTTGAAAGACTTAATACCTAAATACCGGAATCAGTCACATGCATTGAAAGAAATCATGATGTGGATCATAGAGAAAGCCAAAGGATGAAAATGAACTGCAATTAAATTCTCTGCTTAGTAGAAAATTGCATCTGCAAGACCACTCAATTGCAGCATATCACATGGCACAACATATAGTATCTTTCCAGACACAGGAATCTAGCCAATCAAATTACAGCACACACTGATGTGCAAATAAAGGTATTTGAAGACCAAGTGGCGAGCTGTTATCAACAGACACATGGAAGCAGGACCTGTCCATGAATGTGAATCCTACATGACCTTGACCTGAATAATTCCAATATCACCTGTTGAATCACACCTTCTCAGTTATACATTCCAAATGAGGTGCCTTCTGAACCCTGCCCCACTCCCCCCATATAAAACTTTCCTGGAAGTAGGACCCATCCATAAATTTTAATCCTATATGTACCGGAAACTTTATGCCAAATGAGGCACAGCTCTATACAAAACCAAATCATCCTAAACCTAACACTAACACACTGGTATCTAAGCCTAACAGACCTACTCTAAAACCCTAACTAAGATAGCAAAGTAGTCGTCACTATTCGCATACCTAAGTGCAAATGGTCAGAAAGAGACCAAATCATGCACTAGAGTTGTCTGCAAATATAAACGCAAAATCATGAATCAAACAAAATAAAACATTAGCATCCAGTGTTTTCCTAATTTACTTGTAAGCTGTGCCTTGTCTCTACCTAAGTCCGGATTTCCTTACTGTAAATATAAATGTTTAATGGGTACTGCAGGCCCCTACCTATATCCCACCCCACCCCCCTGCCTCCCAGAATGTTAACTCCACCCACAAGTAACCCTTACCACCACTGTACCCACTCCCTTCCTGCTGTACCCTTTCAATGACTTATTCTCCAGGCACCTCATAATAAATCCCCAATTGTTTTGTCCCTACAAAATTTCCTTAAAAGTAAGACCCTGGGCAGTTCCATTAATCATTGTAGGAAAAGTGTAAATGGAATGACCTTTTTGCCGCATCTAAATGACGCACAGTGTAAAAAACAATCAACAGTGCCTGCTATAATGCGCATATACATCTATATGCATGCTGACTGACCCGGTCACCAATGCTTTACACCTGTTAAATTTTGCCTTGATAAAAGATCTGGATCCATGCCAAAATGTTAATATTTAAAACCTGTGCTTCAATAACAAACCATAATAATTGCATATGGCATGTTCTATTTAATAGCCAAAGTGCAGAGACATCTCTCTTGTTTAATTTGAATTTTGAACTGGTGCACCAGTAACTTGTATTGTCTCTTTGAATGTATAGTTGCAGCTTTTATTGACTCTGGCGAGATAGCCCTAACTAGTCCTAACCAATTTGAAATAGCCATCACTTTGAATATGACAAAAAAATATTGCCACATCTAACAGACCTACTATTCACAGGTGTAGCTGTCCACTCTGGGTCAACAGTCACAGGTAGTACCATCTACTGTTACTTAC
This sequence comes from Margaritifera margaritifera, assembly GCA_029931535.1. Taxonomy (NCBI): domain Eukaryota; kingdom Metazoa; phylum Mollusca; class Bivalvia; order Unionida; family Margaritiferidae; genus Margaritifera; species Margaritifera margaritifera. Next base: position 20,834 of record JAQPZY010000227.1, on the reverse strand, counting down.
GGTAGCAGGCGTAGCCCGACCTAACATAGACCAATAAGAAAGCATTAGTTATTTACCTTGACCTTTAACCTCTTTGACCCCAAAATCAATAGACTTTTTTCTTACCCCAAGTGCAAGCCATGCAAAGTTTAGTTCAGGTATGTTATGTAGGAGTAATGGTATTATGTGTAAACCACATTGGTATGTAATGGACTGACAGACGGATAGATGAACAAATGGACAGACATCAGAATATATTGCCATATCTAGCAGATCCATGTACCTAATACACATAAATATACAAATAAATAAGAACCCCACCCAACTGCCTTCCAGAACATTACCTCCAGCCAGAAGTAACCTTTACCGCGAATTTACCCCAAATCCCCAATTTTTATGTCCCTACATTAACCCTACAATTAATGCCCCCAGGCAGTCCCAAACCCCAAATGTTTAATGGCTACTGCAATCCCCTAGTACCCGCCTATAACACCATACTCTACCCCAAAAAAACGTTCCCTCCACCCAGGAGTAACCTTTATCCCATTTTACCCAAATTCCCCAATTTTTATGTCCCTACATTAACCTTAAAATTAACACCCCGGGCAGTCCCAAATGCCAAATGTTTAATGGGTACTGCAATCCCCTAGTACCCACCTATAACCCCAACCTCTTCCCCCCTAAAAAACATTCCCTCCACCCAGGAGTAACCTATATCCCATTTTACCCAAACTCCCCAATTTTTGTATCTACATTTACCTTAAAGTGAACACCCCAGGCAGTCCCAAATGCCAAATGTGTAATGGGTACTGCAATACCCTACCCATCTAAAACAACACCCCCTGCCTCCCAGATAAATATAAAAATGGGAAAATGTCATACACAAATAAGCAAATACTATCACAAACACACATACACATCAATCATAAGTAAACATCACAGAACCTTTACCCCCAATTTACCCCAAATCCCCAATTTTTATGTCCCTACATTAACCCTACAATTAACGCCCCCAGGCAGTCCCAAATGCCAAATGTTTAATGAGTACTGCAATCCCCTAGTACCCGCCTATAACACACACTCTACCCCAAAAAAACATTCCCTCCACCCACGAGTAACCTTTATCCCATTTTACCCAAATTCCCCAATTTTTATGTCCCTACATTAACCTTAAAATTAACACCCCGGGCAGTCCCAAATGCCAAATGTTTAATGGGTACTGCAATCCCCTAGTACCCACCTATAACCCCACCCTCTTCCCCCCTAAAAAACATTCCCTCCACACAGGAGTAACCTATATCCCATTTTACCCAAATTCCCCAATTTTTGTATCTACATTTACCTTAAAATGAACACCCCAGGCAGTCCCAAATGCCAAATGTGTAACGGGTACTGCAATCTCCCTACCTATCTCACAAACACACATACACATCAATCATACACATACACATCAATCATAAGTAAACATCACGGAAACTGAAAGAAGAAAATAATGATTAACATATAATACAAATAGATAACATGTACATATACACACCCCTGCTGGCACACAAGACATCACCTTCTATGTGACCCAGACCTCAACCTTGACATGAATTTTTGCAATAATTCCAAAACATTGATGATTACAATATCAGTGGTATATGACCTTGACCTTAATCTATGCAATAACATTATCAAAAAGGTATAGATTCCATGACCAACTGTTGAATCACACCTTTTTAGTAATTTCAGGGGATGAATATCATTGTGATGGTAACTACAATCCAGAGTCTTGAAACCCTAGCGTGTACATTTCATTATTCACCCAAAACACACCAGTTATATCTAGAGAGTCTCTTGCATGACCTATCTAAGTCCGAAACTTCATGCCATCTTTAATTTAAAGCAGAATCAAAATATGCACAGGATTTTTATGTTATGAAATAATATATTAAACAAAAAAAGACAAACACTGTTTATAGATATTTGAAAGACTTAATACCTAAATACCGGAATCAGTCACATGCATTGAAAGAAATCATGATGTGGATCATAGAGAAAGCCAAAGGATGAAAATGAACTGCAATTAAATTCTCTGCTTAGTAGAAAATTGCATCTGCAAGACCACTCAATTGCAGCATATCACATGGCACAACATATAGTATCTTTCCAGACACAGGAATCTAGCCAATCAAATTACAGCACACACTGATGTGCAAATAAAGGTATTTGAAGACCAAGTGGCGAGCTGTTATCAACAGACACATGGAAGCAGGACCTGTCCATGAATGTGAATCCTACATGACCTTGACCTGAATAATTCCAATATCACCTGTTGAATCACACCTTCTCAGTTATACATTCCAAATGAGGTGCCTTCTGAACCCTGCCCCACTCCCCCCATATAAAACTTTCCTGGAAGTAGGACCCATCCATAAATTTTAATCCTATATGTACCGGAAACTTTATGCCAAATGAGGCACAGCTCTATACAAAACCAAATCATCCTAAACCTAACACTAACACACTGGTATCTAAGCCTAACAGACCTACTCTAAAACCCTAACTAAGATAGCAAAGTAGTCGTCACTATTCGCATACCTAAGTGCAAATGGTCAGAAAGAGACCAAATCATGCACTAGAGTTGTCTGCAAATATAAACGCAAAATCATGAATCAAACAAAATAAAACATTAGCATCCAGTGTTTTCCTAATTTACTTGTAAGCTGTGCCTTGTCTCTACCTAAGTCCGGATTTCCTTACTGTAAATATAAATGTTTAATGGGTACTGCAGGCCCCTACCTATATCCCACCCCACCCCCCTGCCTCCCAGAATGTTAACTCCACCCACAAGTAACCCTTACCACCACTGTACCCACTCCCTTCCTGCTGTACCCTTTCAATGACTTATTCTCCAGGCACCTCATAATAAATCCCCAATTGTTTTGTCCCTACAAAATTTCCTTAAAAGTAAGACCCTGGGCAGTTCCATTAATCATTGTAGGAAAAGTGTAAATGGAATGACCTTTTTGCCGCATCTAAATGACGCACAGTGTAAAAAACAATCTCCTATAATGCGCATATACATCTATATGCATGCTGACTGACCCGGTCACCAATGCTTTACACCTGTTAAATTTTGCCTTGATAAAAGATCTGGATCCATGCCAAAATGTTAATATTTAAAACCTGTGCTTCAATAACAAACCATAATAATTGCATATGGCATGTTCTATTTAATAGCCAAAGTGCAGAGACATCTCTCTTGTTTAATTTGAATTTTGAACTGGTGCACCAGTAACTTGTATTTTCTCTTTGAATGTATAGTTGCAGCTTTTATTGACTCTGGCGAGATAGCCCTAACTAGTCCTAACCAATTTGAAATAGCCATCACTCTGAATATGACAAAAAATATTGCCACATCTAACAGACCTACTATTCACAGGTGTAGCTGTCCACTCTGGGTCAACAGTCACAGGTAGTACCATCTACTGTTACTTACGGTAGCAGGCGTAGCCCGACCTAACATAGACCAATAAGAAAGCATTAGTTATTTACCTTGACCTTTAACCTCTTTGACCCCAAAATCAATAGACTTTTTTCTTACCCCAAGTGCAAGCCATGCAAAGTTTAGTTCAGGTATGTTATGTAGGAGTAATGGTATTATGTGTAAACCACATTGGTATGTAATGGACTGACAGACGGATAGATGAACAAATGGACAGACATCAGAATATATTGCCATATCTAGCAGATCCATGTACCTAATACACATAAATATACAAATAAATAAGAACCCCACCCAACTGCCTTCCAGAACATTACCTCCAGCCAGAAGTAACCTTTACCGCGAATTTACCCCAAATCCCCAATTTTTATGTCCCTACATTAACCCTACAATTAACGCCCCCAGGCAGTCCCAAACGCCAAATGTTTAATGGCTACTGCAATCCCCTAATACCCGCCTATAACACCATACTCTACCCCAAAAAAAACGTTCCCTCCACCCAGGAGTAACCTTTATCCCATTTTACCCAAATTCCCCAATTTTTATGTCCCTACATTAACCTTAAAATTAACACCCCGGGCAGTCCCAAATGCCAAATGTTTAATGGGTACTGCAATCCCCTAGTACCCACCTATAACCCCAACCTCTTCCCCCCTAAAAAACATTCCCTCCACCCAGGAGTAACCTATATCCCATTTTACCCAAACTCCCCAATTTTTGTATCTACATTTACCTTAAAGTGAACACCCCAGGCAGTCCCAAATGCCAAATGTGTCATGGGTACTGCAATCCCCTACCCATCTAAAACAACACCCCCTGCCTCCCAGATAAATATAAAAATGGGAAAATGTCATACACAAATAAGCAAATACTATCACAAACACACATACACATCAATCATAAGTAAACATCACAGAACCTTTACCCCTAATTTACCCCAAATCCCCAATTTTTATGTCCCTACATTAACCCTACAATTAACGCCCCCAGGCAGTCCCAAATGCCAAATGTTTAATGAGTACTGCAATCCCCTAGTACCCGCCTATAACACACACTCTACCCCAAAAAAACATTCCCTCCACCCACGAGTAACCTTTATCCCATTTTACCCAAAATCCCCAATTTTTATGTCCCTACATTAACCTTAAAATTAACACCCCGGGCAGTCCCAAATGCCAAATGTTTAATGGGTACTGCAATCCCCTAGTACCCACCTATAACCCCACCCTCTTTTCCCTAAAAAACATTCCCTCCACACAGGAGTAACCTATATCCCATTTTACCCAAATTCCCCAATTTCTGTATCTACATTTACCTTAAAATGGACACCCCAGGCAGTCCCAAATGCCAAATGTGTAATGGGTACTGCATTCTCCCTACCTATCTCACAAACACACATACACATCAATCATACACATACACATCAATCATAAGTAAACATCACGGAAACTGAAAGAAGAAAATAATGATTAACATATAATACAAATAGATAACATGTACATATACACACCCCTGCTGGCACACAAGACATCACCTTCTATGTGACCCAGACCTCAACCTTGACATGAATTTTTGCAATAATTCCAAAACATTGATGATTACAATATCAGTGGTATATGACCTTGACCTTAATCTATGCAATAACATTATCAAAAAGGTATAGATTCCATGACCAACTGTTGAATCACACCTTTTTAGTAATTTCAGGGGATGAATATCATTGTGATGGTAACTACAATCCAGAGTCTTGAAACCCTAGCGTGTACATTTCATTATTCACCCAAAACACACCAGTTATATCTAGAGAGTCTCTTGCATGACCTATCTAAGTCCGAAACTTCATGCCATCTTTAATTTAAAGCAGAATCAAAATATGCACAGGATTTTTATGTTATGAAATAATATATTAAACAAAAAAAGACAAACACTGTTTATAGATATTTGAAAGACTTAATACCTAAATACCGGAATCAGTCACATGCATTGAAAGAAATCATGATGTGGATCATAGAGAAAGCCAAAGGATGAAAATGAACTGCAATTAAATTCTCTGCTTAGTAGAAAATTGCATCTGCAAGACCACTCAATTGCAGCATATCACATGGCACAACATATAGTATCTTTCCAGACACAGGAATCTAGCCAATCAAATTACAGCACACATCGATGTGCAAATAAAGGTATTTGAAGACCAAGTGGTGAGCTGTTATCAACAGACACATGGAAGCAGGACCTGTCCATGAATGTGAATCCTACATGACCTTGACCTGAATAATTCCAATATCACCTGTTGAATCACACCTTCCAGCACCTCACCCTGCCTCCTAGATAAATATAAATATACAAATAAATATGCATGAATGTAAATGTGAAAATGTCATACACAAATAAATAAATACAATCACAAACACACATACATATCAATCATACACATACACATCAATCATAAGTAAACATCACGGAAACTGAAAGAAGAAAATAATGATTAACAATATTGAATTATACATTCAAAGAGACAATACAAGTTAATGGTGCACCAGTTCAAAATGCCGCTTTTATTGACTCTGGCGAGATAGCCCTAACTAGTCTTAACCAATTTGAATATAACAAGAAAATATTGCCACATCTAACAGACCTACTATTCACAGGTGTAGCTGTCCACTCTGGGACAGGACAGGACAAGGCAAGACACACAAGACTGATGTAACACACCAACAAATGCATACACACAAATACAGACAACAGGGTACGGCACCGGACGGGACAAGACAAGACAAGACACACAAGATATGTAACAGACAAACAAATGCATACACACAAGCACAGTCAACAGGGTACGGCACCGGACGGGACAAGACAAGACAAGACACACAAGACATGTAACACACCAACAAATGCATACACACAACCACAGACAACAGGGTACGGCACAGGACGGGACAAGACAAGACAAGACACAAGACATGTAACACACAAACAAATGCATACACACAAGCACAGTCAACAGGGTACGGCACCGGACGGGACATGACACACAAGACATGTAACACACCAACAAATGCATACACACAAGCACAGACAACAGGGCACGGCACAGGACGGGACAAGACAAGACACACAAGACATGTAACAAACCAACAAATGCATACACACAAGCACAGACAACAGGGTACGGCACAGGACGGGACAAGACAAGACAAGACACACAAGACATGTAACACACCAACAAATGCATACACACAAGCACAGACAACAGGGTATGGCACATGACGGGACAAGACAAGACAAGACACACAAGACATGTAACACACCAACAAATGCATACACACAAGCAGAGACAACAGGGTACGGCACAGGACGGGACAAGACAAGACAAGACACACAAAACATGTAACACACCAACAAATGCATACACACAAGCACAGACAACAGGGTATGGCACAGGACTGGACAGGACAAGACATTCTCGCGTGTCTGTCTTCTCCTGTCCTGTCGCATATTATACCATTAAGTCTCGTCATAACCCTATCCCTTGCCATGTTGTGGGAGACTAGACAAGTTGGCACACGATGGGACAGCACAGGACAATACAGAATGGCACAGCACAGGACAAGACAACATAAGACGGCACAGCATGGCAAAGGATGGGACAAGACAAGACAGCCTGGCATGGGATGGGACAGGACGGGACAAGGCAAGACACACAAGACTGATGTAACACACCAACAAATGCATACACACAAATACAGACAACAGGGTACAGCACAGGACGGGACAAGACAAGACAAGACACATAGACATGTAACACACCAACAAATGCATACACACAAGCACAGACAACAGGGTACAGCACAGGACGGGACAAGACACACAAGACATGTAACACCAACAAATGCATACACACAAGCACAGACAACAGGGTACGGCACAGGATGAGACAAGACAAGACAAGACACACAAGACATGTAACACACCAACAAATGCATACACACAAGCAGTGACAACAGGGTACGGCACAGGACGGGACAAGACAAGACAAGACAAGACACACAAGACATGTAACACACCAACAAATGCATACACACAAGCACAGACAACAGGGTATGGCACAGGACTGGACAGGACAAGACATTCTCGCATGTCTGTCTTCTCCTGTCCTGTCGCATATTTAACCATTAAGTCTCGTCATTACCCTATCCCTTGCTATGTTGTGGGAGACTAGACAAGTTGGCACACGATGGGACAGCACAGGACAATACAGAATGGCACAGCACAGGACAAGACAACATAAGACGGCACAGCATGGCAAAGGATGGGACAAGACAAGACAGCCTGGCATGGGATGGGACAGGACGGGACAAGGCAAGACACACAAGACTGATGTAACACACCAACAAATGCATACACACAAATACAGACAACAGGATACAGCACAGGACGGGACAAGACAAGACAAGATACATAGACATATAACACATCAGCAAATGCATACACACAAGCACAGACAACAGGGTACGGCACAGGATGGGACAAGACACACAAGACATGTAACACCAACAAATGCATACACACAAGCACAGACAACAGGGTACGGCACAGGATGAGACAAGACAAGACAAGACACACAAGACATGTAACACACCAACAAATGCATACACACAAGCACAGACAAGAGGGTATGGCACAGGACAGGACAAGACAAGACAAGACAAGACACATAGACATGTAACACACTAACAAATGCATACCTACACACAAGCACAGACAACAGGGTATGGGACAAGACAAGACAAGACAAGACACACAAGACATGTAACACACCAACAAATGCTTACACACAAGCACAGACAACAGGGTATGGCACAGGAAGGGACAAGACAAGACAAGACACACAAGACATGTAACACACCAACAAATGCATACACACAAGCACAGACAACAGGGTACAGCACAGGACTGGACAGGACAAGACATTCTCGCGTGTCTGTCTTCTCCTGTCCTGTCGCATATTATACCATTAAGTCTCGTCATAACCCTATCCCTTGCCATGTTGTGGGAGACTAGACAAGTTGGCACACGATGGGACAGCACAGGACAATACAGAATGGCACAGCACAGGACAAGACAACATAAGACGGCACAGCATGGCAAAGGATGGGACAAGACAAGACAGCCTGGCATGGGATGGGACAGGACGGGACAAGGCAAGACACACAAGACTGATGTAACACACCAACAAATGCATACACACAAATACAGACAACAGGGTACAGCACAGGACGGGACAAGACAAGACAAGACACATAGACATGTAACACACCAACAAATGCATACACACAAGCACAGACAACAGGGTACAGCACAGGACGGGACAAGACACACAAGACATGTAACACCAACAAATGCATACACACAAGCACAGACAACAGGGTACGGCACAGGATGAGACAAGACAAGACAAGACACACAAGACATGTAACACACCAACAAATGCATACACACAAGCAGTGACAACAGGGTACGGCACAGGACAGGACAAGACAAGACAAGACACACAAGACATGTAACACACCAACAAATGCATACACACAAGCACAGACAACAGGGTATGGCACAGGACTGGACAGGACAAGACATTCTCGCGTGTCTGTCTTCTCCTGTCCTGTCGCATATCATACCATTAAGTCTCGTCATTACCCTATCCCTTGCCATGTTGTGGGAGACTAGACAAGTTGGCACACGATGGGACAGCACAGGACAATACAGAATGGCACAGCACAGGACAAGACAACATAAGACGGCACAGCATGGCAAAGGATGGGACAAGACAAGACAGCCTGGCATGGGATGGGACAGGACGGGACAAGGCAAGACACACAAGACTGATGTAAGCACAGCATGGCAAAGGATGGGACAAGACAAGACAGCCTGGCATGGGATGGGACAGGACGGGACAAGGCAAGACACACAAGACTGATGTAATACACCAACAAATGCATACACACAAATACAGACAACAGGGTACAGCACAGGACGGGACAAGACAAGACAAGATACATAGACATACAACACATCAACAAATGCATACGCACAAGCACAGACAACAGGGTACGGCACAGGATGGGACAAGACACACAAGACATATAACACCAACAAATGCATACACACAAGCACAGACAACAGGGTACGGCACAGGACGGGACAAGACAAGACAAGACACATAGACATGTAACACACCAACAAATGCATACCTACACACAAGCACAGACAACAGGGTACGGGACAAGACAAGACAAGACAAGACACACAAGACATGTAACACACCAACAAATGCTTACACACAAGCACAGACAACAGGGTACGGCACAGGAAGGGACAAGACAAGACAAGACACACAAGACATGTAACACACCAACAAATGCATACACACAAGCACAGACAACAGGGTACGGCACCGGACGGGACAAGACACACAAGACATGTAACACACCAACAAATGCATACAAACAAGCACAGACAACAGGGTATGGCACAGGATGGGACAAGACAAGACAAGACACACAAGACATGTAACACACCAACAAATGCATACACACAAGCACAGACAACAATGTACGGCACAGGACGGGACAAGACAAGACAAGACACACAAGACATGTAACACACCAACAAATGCATACATACAAGTACAGAGAACAGGGTACGGCACAGGACGGGACAAGACAAGACAAGACACACAAGACATGTAACACACCAACAAATGCATACACACAAGCACAGACAACAGGGTACGGCACCGGACGGGACAAGACACACAAGACATGTAACACACCAACAAATGCATACAAACAAGCACAGACAACAGTGTATGGCACAGGACGGGACAAGACAAGACAAGACACACAAGACATGTAACACACCAACAAATGCATACACACAAGCACAGACAACAATGTACGGCACAGGACGGAACAAGACAAGACAAGACACACAAGACATGTAACACACCAACAAAAGCATACACACAAGCACAAACAGGGTACGGAACAGGACGGGACAAGACAAGACAAGACATACAAGACATGAAACACAAACAAATGCATACACACAAGCACAGACAACAGGGTACGGCACAGGATGGGACAAGACAAGACACACAAGACATGTAAAACCAACAAATGCATACACACAAGCACAGACAACAGGGTACGGCACAGGATGAGACAAGACAAGACAAGACACACAAGACATGTAACACACCAACAAATGCATACACACAATCACAGACAACAGGGTACAGCACAGGACGGGACAAGACAAGACCAGACACACAAGACATGTAACACACCAACAAATGCATATACACAAGCACAGACAACAGGGTACGGCACAGGATGGGACAAGACAAGACAAGACACACAAGACATGTAACACACCAACAAATGCATACACACAAGAACAGACAACAGGGTACGGCACAGGACGGGACAAGACAAGACAAGACACACAAGACATGTAACACACCAACAAATGCATACACACAAGCACAGACAACAGGGTACGGCACAGGACAGGACAAGACAAGACACACACAAGACTGATGTAACACACCAACATATGCATATACACAGGCACATATCTCCATACAGGCAGACATACATACCCAAGGTCCACAGCCTGGAAGAGAGAGCTTTGATGAGGCACCAGAAACACCTCTTCTTCCCCACTGAAATCTCCCTCAACATCAGCAACCATCCCTGACGATGGTCCCACTGTCTGGACTGTGAAGTCCAGATTGGTACCTAAAATCGCTAGGTCAGACAGTTCAAAACCAGCTGATGCTCCGGATGCACTATCTGCTTCCGGCTCCAGAGTCACAGTAAGTGGATCCTCCAGAATCACCTCTGAGACAGGGGAGGGGTCTGACAGGGGGTCAGGGAGATCCAGCAATGGGAGGACATCGACCACAGTCTCTGCATCCCTTGCCAGTTCTGGAGTCTGCATCTGAAAAACATTGTAAAAGTTTATTAGCACAAGGAGATGTAGAGCCACTCAGCTGTTGGTTACTAATGATAGTATCAGAACAAAAAGCAGAGACCTGATCAGCGTTTCTGATGCCATGTTTGCAATGTGAACAATGTCCTTATGCACAACTGTAAGATCAATATTGGGTCTTATTCCGATGGGCATAAGTTAGACAGGTGTCTGTTATATAAAAGGACATTAATAAAAGAATTTTTACTCAGGATGAACAAATGTTCATTTTTAACATGTGTTTGTTATATTGAGGTGTCTGCTATGGCAGGTTGCACTGTAGTTACATTGTCCACATGCAAAATTAAATGTCCCTTTGTGAATGAAAACAAGTTTCTATTTGATCTAATAATCCTCTACTCTTGTAATGTTCATTTCTTTATTCTCTTTGGGTAAATCACAGTATTTGGCCTTTTTGCAGCTTTTACATGTTATATCAGCATAGAAGCCACAGTTGTGGCCTAAAATACAATCTTAATGTCCAGAAACATATGGGGGTGCATGCTGTAGGTGTTTCCCAGTTTCAGTTCTTTTCGAAAATTAAATTTTTTTCCAACACCTGTGAATATACCCCCAAAATGGCCTTTTTTTTACCGTTATGCTGTTGCACTAAAAATTATTTCATTTTTCAACAAAGAATATTATTATTTCCTTATATTAGCAGAACAGTGTTTACAGTATTCTTACAGAAAATTTCATCACAAAAATTTTAATGTATTTGTCGAAAGTAAAGGTAGAAAATTGGTGGATATATCAATACAAATGTGGAACCTATACTTTGTTATGCTTTTTTATATTCTTGTTACCCTCTTCTAGTTATGTCTGTAATTATTAGGAAAGATTTCATATTATTTTACTGAATTTCATATATAAAAGTTAAGCTATAGTTATAAATGCTGCAGAAACCAAAGAAATGTCAGATTGGAGTCTTCATTTTTTTTTTATTGAGTATCCACTGAAATAAAACCTGGTGCAGAAAAATGTGTAGAGTCCGTAACCACTCACAGTTTTCCTATTTTGAAGACACTCACAACAGTTTTATTAATTTTGGTTATACATACTGTGGGTATGGTTTCAAAAATATACAAGTCATGGATATATTTTTCATTACAAATTTCCTGATGGACAAAACGTGGTTACGGACACTACAAAAAACTATAGTGTCCGTAACCTGAAAATATATGTAATAGTTCTGGAGCCATTTTTCAAAACTTTACCAATATCAAACTAAAACTTTCCATATCATTAGTATTGCATCATCTTTGGCTGAAAATATTCCATGTTACAGGATGATGCAACAATTTCCTTATGCAATATTGCATCATTAATTGTTTGTCTGCAAAAAAGAAAAATAAGTCCTTTGTATTTGCATCCAAGTAGTACATTCCAGCAGCCTTGGCTTCAAACGAGTAATTTGGAAGCATGGAGGGATTCCTCAACATCATTACCGACAAGAAATTATGTCAAAGTTGAAATAATGGTAAGTATGAAAGTGTAATACTCTACCAATATTTTCTGTAGAGTCCATAACCTATATTAGGCAAATGAGATATCAATGTTTTATGTCATTATTATGCTCGAATACAGCACTTTTTGTGTTAAACTGTCCTTTATCATACCTATCTTAAATACTTAAGTCAATACTTTTTGCTAAATTAAATTTTGTTTGATTATTGAATTAAAAATGGCGAAATTTAATGCAAAGTTAGAATAAAAGTAATTATGTCCTATTTTTCCCCATTCAGTACACTTTCAATCTTTCCTTCAGAATAATAGATGACTGTTTTCAATATATGCACAAACTAACTGACACTTAAGGGTTTCAAATATGTGTACATATCGATGATGTTAATATGATACAAAAAGGTTACGGACACTACGCATCGTAAACATGTATGTTTTAAATGTTCATACTATAATACACATATGTATTAAATGCATACTGACATAAAAGCCCTACCTAAACAAGATTTCTTTTCTGCAAAAGGGTTTTGATGAGTAAAATGTTTTAATTCCTATAAATCCTGAGAAGTCTATTAAAAACCTTGACATTGTTGGTATTATATTAATAAGTAGACACGAATATTTGCAAATGAAAGTGCAAGTAATAACTTCTTGGTTACACATGACACAGGTTAATGATATTAATAACTGGTAATGCAGAAGCACTATGTTAAGGCACAACTTCAGTTTGATAATGATACAGATTTCTAATTCAGGTTGTTTTTTTTCCTCAACAGTATCCAATATGGATTTAAGATCATCCAAACTATCCGGAAACCATGGAGCTGGTAGACATATCGAGGGGGAAAAAAACTGAAACAGATGATGTAATGAAAAGAAGAAAAAATGCCCTGAAAGTGAAAGCCTGGAGGGCAAAACAAAAGTTAGACAAATCCAGAGATGACGAATTGAAGGAAAGGGACAGAGAAAGAAAGAAAAGAGCAAGGCAAGAAGAAAAAGAAACGGCCAAGTCCTGTCCAGAGAAGCTACAATTACTTAAACAGCGAAAACGCAATGAAATGCAACGGTACAGAGAAAAGGTCAAAAACAAGAAAACATTATTGCAGGGCAACAATAAGTCTGCAGACAGAACAAACAATACCCAGAAGAACAGCTGAAAACTAAGAGACAGACATCACTTCTGGAAAAGAAAACAGCTGTTCAAAAAAATCAAATATGGAGATTGAGAGTCCAACTGAAAGGAAGTGAGCAGGGTTCATCAAAAAACTCAGAACTAGATCTTCCCATTTCATCACAGCAAGATGGGAATATCTTTTCTTCCAGATATTCCAAATACAGAAGTCTGAGGAAAGTGAAATCAGCTCTTCCAAAAAACTCCAAAGAGAAAAGCTGAAGCATTAAAACATTTGATTAACTCTCCATCTACCTCAAAGATTCTCACACAACAGAATGTTATTGCAAGTCCAGAATGCATAAAAATTGAAGTAGCAGACACAATACTTAAAAGAATTCAGGAAAGTCTAACTGAAGTGAAAGAGCCAAAGCAAAAGAGAGCGACAAAAGGAATGCATATAACATCATTCGTGGAGCTGTAATTAAGAGAGGCCCCTTTGGGACAAACACAGTGCTAAGAAACACCTCAATTTGTTTGTATATATTCATTAAACACTTAATTTCATAAGTTTAGCATTATACTGATAGCTTGTCGTTATAATTTGATATGAAAGGTTCATATTTTCAGTATTGCAAGACTGTTAATGGGCTCTAGTTAATAATAAATGTACCAATCTTCCAAGATTTCATTATCTTTTTCAATTTCTGCTTAATGATAAAGGAATGAAAGAGATTATTTAAGCAGAACATGTCAAAATAAGTTTATTCATTTCGTGAATTATATAGTGTTCGTAACTGTTTGGACCTTTGTCTGGTACATTAATTTAATTTTTTTCATATGCAGTTCTGGAACTAGAACATGTGGTTGATTATTGCCTATAGGTTCAAACAACAATATATAAGCAATATTTTCCATTTCCTTGAGCCTTGTTAGTATATTCTGATAAAGTTATGCTCCGTTAAAATAGTGTTTCAGCAGGTGTTGAAGAGAGAGCAAGGTTTTATTCGCCTATGACCTATCTAGTCACATAAAAGTTATTATTTTTGTTTGTTTATGAGTTCAAGTTTGTTATATTACAAAAAATTAAATGTTCAAGTGAAAACCATGACTGACTTTGCTTGTTATATTCACCCTGTAGTGTCCGTAACCAGAACCTACTCTACCTCAAGCAAACAAGAAAAAAATAAACTTGCCATTTTCTCTTCAACAAACCATTAAATTTTCAGAGGTTCAAAGTGTTGAACTTCCAAAATCAAGTTGTTTCAACAGAATTCTGTGAAGTTGAAATTTGACGCCCATGTGCAACACATCTGGGCCAAATACCGTGATTTACCCCGTTTTATCTATTCTCATTTGTTTGCGCATTGATATATTTTGTAATTCCCCTATTTGTCTCTTTTCTTGTACATTCATTTATTATTTTGTTAATTCATTCATTTGTTCACATATTTACTCTCTGACTCTGCTCCTATGTGTATTTGTTTGTACAGTCCTTCCAGTACAGAAAAATCTTGCCTATTCACACGAGCTGCCCATAAGCTGCACATGAGAAACTTGTTTGCAATGCATGCAAATTGGGTAGATTTTGCAAGCTCATTTGTGCAGTTTGTTACATCTTGTGAGCCATTGAAAAACTAACCAAATTTTCTCATGCAGATTTTGCTCAGGTGAGAATTTGAATGTTGACATCAGAAAGTATAACTTAGAAAACATTTTGTCACCATTACATCGAACTATGTTTGAAAATAGGGCAGAGTTCTAATTTCTCATGCCAGTTATCTTTTTTAAAGGATAACCAGCAAAATTGGCAACTGAATTAGATCATTATTGGTCTAAGTAAAATTAATCAGAAAAAATCAACTGTTCACAAAACCCGAGACTGTAATGACAACACACATTAGACTTGTGTACAATCTTAACACCGTGATAATTGAAACTTCCTTCATGGAAAAATAATTGCTGAAGATTTTTTCATGCAAAAATATTCTCAGGGAAATTAATTTTGCATCAATATCACTTCCCTCTCTCTCCACAACAATGTTTATCCTGATCAGCTACGTTTTATTTGTCACAAAAAAAAATGACAGAAGTTTATCTTAACATTTTTCTATTTCACTAAATGAGAATCACTTTCCACAACCAAAGATTTCTCAAAAAAGGATAAATTTTTGAACGAGGTAGACACAAAACTTTAGAAGACCACAAAACAAGTAGAGAAATTCATTCATTTTTTATGCTTCTTTTACAATGATTAATATAACATTCATTGCTCTTTGGAATGTTAATATTCTGGCTCATATTATGGTCACTTTATGAAATGCCTCTTGCAAAACTTTTCTGGGAGCTGCGGTAGTTTAGTTGGCAGAGCATTGGACTTGAAATCCATTGGTCATGGGTTTGATACCAGCCCAGATCAGCCCTGGTCAGCTGCCTGGTGTCCTTGGGAAGGCACTTTGCCCCCCATTTCCTATGAATGATATCAAAACCAACAAAGCAACCAACATCAAAACTTTCCTAGTAAGTATATTTTTATGAGGAGTTGTATCCTTATCAGATGAATGGTGGAAGATTTTTTCAAACATCTCTTTACTATTATTGACAGAGGTTGAAAAAACACTCTAGGCAGAGTAACTGTAGTTATATAAGGAACTTCAATAGTTCATGATACTATTTTCTGTGATGCTCTTAGACAGCGATGAACATGCTCATTTAGCCACCGATTTTTAATCCTAATCTATTGCTATTATTTGTATACCTTCTTTTTTTTTATCCTATGGTTAATAACTCTATATATTTGTTTCCAATCATGACTAATTTCAGGTTTTAGCAACCAATTACAACATATCCACCACCCCCCACCACCTCCGTTTAATGTAGTTATACAATATTTACATTGTAACAAGATACCTATTGTACATGTAAACTAGCTGCTGCTGTTCTGCATTCAAGTTTTTTCCAGTGTCTAGCAAACATGGGTTTTCACCAACTTTTGCAAAATATATAGTTAATACAATCAAAGAATCACATTTAGAAGTCTTAAATATTTGATGATCAAGAAATTGCTTTAATGGTTCCGATAACTTAGGATTGTCAAAATAAATTAAACCCCTCAACAACAACTGAAATCTTAGATGTTTAACGCAATATATAGTATTAATAAAGTTCACGCGGCATTGGCATTACACTATTGGTTTTTTAAAACTTTATTTGGAAAACTAAAAAAAAGCATTGTCTGTTAATTTATAAGGCAACTATATAGATGACTCGCCGCTCCAATGTACTCTGTCAGTAAAAGTAAACTATGCCCATTCAGGGCTGAGCAAATCCCATAGCCCGACGTCCCAGACTAGTCATGTTTGAAGTCGGGCAAGTAAAATTTTCCTAGTCGCTAGTCCGGGACAAGTGCTTTTTAAAAAGAGTCGGGGCTAGTTCTTATTTTCATGCTTAATCAGCTATATCTACCTTTATTTGGCCAATCATGCCCTCGGGCGTACTGAACTACATTGGATTCTAGCCCCTCTTCTTGAGTATACATTTACATCCTGTTCCCGCTTGACTGCATATTGGGGCTAAGCTGAACCAAATTATCGGACAAATCAAAACACGTCAAACAAAAGAAGGCCAGTATGATCAATTAGTAGTGTTTTAAGCGGCTTTGGTTGCATTGGGTTTACTCAAGCCAGATTATCACGAGGGGCTCACTATGATTTTAATCCAGCGAGTCAGTGTAATTAAATTAATGAAAGGTACTTTATCGAGCATCAGTGTTGGTTTTCTTTTCATGAACTGAATAAATGACAGTAATGATTCTTTAATTTTTAATTGATTATACAGATGATTAACTTCCACGTGCGATATTGCGTTTGAAAGCGAAAACATTACGCTAATTAATGAGCTGTCTCTGGTTCGTATTATAAAAGACAAAATATATGTTATGATCACTTTAGAAGTAGTTGTCAAGCAAGCTGTTAGTTACTTCTGTGGAATAAAATGAATCTGCTAAATTATCTTTTATTCGCAAGGAAGGTAATAATGGCGATTTGGAGAAGGAAAATTTGTTTTGAAAGAATGGAGGATAAAACGTAAGAACTGATACTGAGTGTGCGGTAGCTATTTCTCCAAAGAGACATAAGCAACAATCTGTCGGTGGCAAAAAATGTCAAATATGAGACACTACTAAGAGACAGAGTGCTGGTGCAGGTAGCAGACATATACATGGACTTTTTTTCAAATCCATCAGCTCTAAACATATATACAAACTGAAGAAGCCAAATGTAATAAAAAACCAATGTTTTTGAAAAATTAAATCTTTTAAAAAAGTTATTATGTTGAATATTATTTCGTTTGTTTTTTTCTATGGATTAAGTAGAAACATTTCATCAAATCTCGGCAAGTGATTACCACTTTGGACCAGTGAAAAGTAAGGTGGGACATAGTGAATGAGTAAGGGTGGGACTAGTGAATTTCCTGAAACCAATTGTCCTGGTACTAGTGGGTTTAAAAAAAAAAATATGCTCAAGTACCCTTGCCATTTAATAGAGACTTCCTCTAAACTATGCCTTCAAGACAAGACCATGTAACTTGACCTTCAAGATTAGACCCAATGTGTAGTACACAAACACACCTAGTAATTATGATATGTACACCAAATTGTATCCCTTAGGGTCTAGAAAAACTTTTCAATATAAACGAGAGGAAAGAATAGTGTGATGGAAAAAATTCAAATATCGAGTCTATGACCTTGACCTTAAAGACCTTGCAATGATGTACAAGCATACCAAGTTTCATCCCTTAACATAAAATGGTTAAAAGAAAATCCTGATGAAAATGTAAAATATCTAGCCACAACACTAAAGATAGCACCCACCATGTGGTACATGACACACCTCCTTGTGATGGTGATGTTAGTTTAATGGCACTTTTATCACACTGGCCATATCATGCTGAGGAAATGGGAGCTGCCTACCTGAAGGACACACCAAGGCAGCCAACTCAGGCTGGCCTGGTTGACAACTAAGCCTGTGACCCTTGGATTACAAGTCCAGTGCTTTTACCAACTGAGCTACAGTGGCTCCTGTGATGTGTACAGTATACCAAGTTTATCCCTGAATCTCAAATGGTTACAAAAAGAAAAAAATGAGTGAGATTGGAAAATGTACCAATACTGAGGCTGGTGACCTTGACCCTTAATAGACAGGACCCCCAATGTGGTACACCATACACCAACAGACAAGACCTACACACATACTGCCTGAAAGATTGACAGCTATCCATAAACTGGAATTGCTTTGGCAACACAAAGCCAAAAATGTGAACAACCCTAATCTTTTCAATTTTTTATTTGAAACTGTTTGACTTGAGTAATCTTACAAATATTCATCTCAAAGTTTTTGCATGACATGACATAATTATGTAAATAGGGTTCATATCAATTCTATGAGTAGTTGTTATTTCAAGGACTTTACAAATAGTTTTTTTCAAGGACTTCCAAAAGTTTTCAAGGAGTATAATTTTATTTCTTACAGAAAACTGAACTTTTTCTTTATGTCCACTTTCCTTTCTCACCCTTCATAAATAGATACACAAGTCGAAGAAAGGAAAAAAAACACAATTGGTGTACCACTTAGGAGCAAACAAACAATACACCATTCTGGGTAAACACCCATGTCCATGTTGTCTTTTGAACCACCCCAATTTAACCCATTTTATGTATTTGGTACAGAACTTCAAGGACATAAAATAATTATTACCTCTCTACACAAAAATGGCAGTATTTTCCGAATCAGTCATATTGAAGTCCACAACAGAGACATAACAGATATAACATTAATTGATCAACAAGTAAAAAGAATTCAACACTTGAAATTTTCATGTGACAATGTTAAGTGGACATCTTCAAGTTTTTTGCTTTGTGTCAGTGGTGATGGTGTCATAATTAATTGCTTTCCACAATACCAGTCTTCTTAAAAAGCGACTGGTATTATTTGACATTAAATTAATTTTGGAAATCAAAATATATACACATCTCAAAAACTATCATCAAACATCACCCATAATGAAAGAGAATCATCAACTTTAAAATTCATTTGTCACCAACTGTCTCATATGTAATATTGTTTCATAACTGTTACATTTTCCAAAATCAGGAGACCACAGATATGAGCCAAATTCTACAGGTTCCAGATCATGTTTTATCTTCAGCAGCCAGAAATGACGACTGCTTTCATACATGTGTAAATATTCGCTCAAAATGGTGAGAAAAGCATACAAGTCAATTTTTCTTAATCTTATGTCACAAATTAAAGTAAATTGGCGTATATGGCTGTCAGAAAATTGATCATATCGAGATTCGTGGTATAATTCATCAAATATTACTTATATGAGCACTTGGAGTGTGAAAAAAATGAAATGTTCTGTAAATAATTAATATTCAAAAAGCCATTAGATGTTTATATTAATTCGTACCTTTATACAAAGACTCAATTAATGATAGCTGCTCATGAACAAAGCACATGGATTGGGAAAGCAATTGAGAGCACAGTTTACATTTCTCTAAAAAAAAACTGTTTTTTGAAAATTTACTCAAGACAGATGTAAATTAACATTGGTGATCGCGGATTTTTATAATTACATGTACATAGAATTTTGCCTGAAATTCATTAGTGGAAACAACTCTAATTTTGATAATGATTTTTTCAAGAAAACAATATGTATTTTGTCCAGCTGCTATAGATGCTTGGATGTTCATGTCTA